>JADHKF010000001.1:554488-771187 GCA_019925685.1 Ceratocystiopsis sp. VPRI43766
GCCCCCCCCCCCCCCCCCCCCCCCCCCCCCCCCCCCCGCCCCCCCCCCCCCCCCCCCCCTCCCACCCCCCCCCCCCCCCCCCCCCCCCCCCCCCCCCTCCCCACCACCCCCCCCCCCCCCCCCCCCCCCCCCCCCCCCGCACGTACCCTTGACCTTGATGTCGTAGCTCTTAGGTTCGCGCATCAGCAACGCCGCAGCCTCACCGTTGAGCGGGTCGGTTGGGTTTGGGTACCGCAGCAGTTGTGGCAAGAAGACTTCGAAGATGTTGATCATATCGTACATGGGCGACCAAGTCTGGTTGATCACATCAAGGCATACGGAGCCCGACAGTTCGTCGATGTTGGGGTGGAAGATGCGATTGACGAAGCCAATGCTCGGTGACTTATACGGGTACTGGTCAGGCAGCTCAACGTGGACCTTCCAATAACCGCCCTCGAAAGGAGCTGCAGCGGCCGGTTAGCGAGGTACGCAGACGTGAGTGGGGGCTAGCTGCGTGTCCATACTTTCTGCTGGTCCTTTAAATCGCACGTAAAACTCCTGCCTGCGAAGAGGGTTGTCGGTGGTTAGGCGGATCGCAAGCCTATAAGAGTAAGAACAAAGAGAGGTGCTCACACTAGACAGGAGGGACAGGTTAGTTGCAGCAAATCATACAGTGGGATTCTACGCAAGGAAACGCAGAAGAAGACAAGACGCACTGTTATCGTTGATCAGCGTAACCTCATAGTCGCTCATCAGCCTTGTCCAGAGTGTTAGCCAAGAAAATAGACGTGGAGGAAGGGCTGGGTGGCGAGCGGCCTAAGACAGGCTGTCGTACATCCTAGACAACGAGACAATGTTAGCAAATTCCAGCCAAATATAGACACGACGGCGTTGTGCCGTATATATAGGAGGCGCACTTCATGACCTGGCGAAATTGAGTTAGCAAAGCAGGCAACGAAGCAAGAGGGCCGCCAGAAAAGACGGCCCCCAAAACAGCCCGGGAGGCAGGGTAGGGTAGGGGGACAAACATCAGTCTCGATACGGCGGCGTGGACTACTCATGATGTCGGCTGAGGAGAGACCGTTGCTTGCGCCGAGAGCGTATTAACAGAGACGGCCGGTACAGGCGAGCGATGCACGGCACGTAAGCCGATCGTTGGGTTGGACTACTGGGTGGGCTTTGGGCCTTGGGGAAGCGTGAGGAAGCTGCCAAGGTTGATACAGCAGCGGGCGCAACGGTCGTTCGGGATAGGTTCAAAAGTCGGTAGCGTTCGTGGTCGGCAGGCGTCGTGGGCGTTGTGTGCAGGAGACAACTTTGGCGATGGAGGCGACGACGAAGCGAGGCGGAGAAAGCAGGAGGGGCTGGCCGGATGTCCCCTGTGGGTCGCGGCCACCCAGTGTCAGCTGTCTAGGCTTGGGTGGGTGGTATCGGCGCTTGTCTCCACCTGGCGATTGAGGGGGGAGTGAGTCACTTTTTCAGCGCTTTCCAGCGGCTTTAGCGGCTCGGCCGGGCCTGTAACGGGTAGTCGTGATGGGGCCCCAGGCTAGCACTACGTCATGCTGTCTGCATTTGGCAACAAGCCTTACGGAGTAGACACCATATAAGACACGGAATAGGCACTGAAAGACGAAATGCCAAAGTATCTTGCACTTAGTGCTATGAAGCTGGGTGGTGCGAAAGAAAACACAGGCTAGGGACACAGGATGGGAAAGCGGTGATCTCGAGTGGGGAGACACGATGAGGATCGGCAGCCAAAGCAACTCTGACGACCAGACGGCGCAACGTGCAGTCTGCGGCGGATGGCTTGCGGCATATAGCGTCCGTAGCACAGCCTATTGCCAGCTGCAAAAAGCATGAGACGAGATTGTAATTTGGGCCTTGGCCTGACGGTGGTGTGTGAGTGGCTTATGGCGGGATGAGTGGTCTTTGTGGAACGTGAGATGGCTGCTGCCAAATCGGGCAATGGCCACGACCATCGTTTGCTCCTTCCGTATCAATTCTCCTATTGCGGCCAGAGCTATTAAATGGCCGAGAAGCCATAATTTGTACTTCGTCTCTTTGATGTAGAATTTTGCATCTTTGCCTTGTTCGTCTGCCCGCAAGAATGGACATCGAGCGACGAGACCCTCTTGGCCATTGATCCGTTTGCCATAATGACAACGTTTGCATTGATCCGATCACTGGGCTGTGTCTGTTTGATTTTGCTCACCTCTCGCTCAGATCTTACGTTTGAGCTTCAATCCCATTTATTTTCTCTATATTTTTCTTCTTCTCTCGCCTCCATCCTGTTCGGCACTCCCTCCTCTTCCCTTTCTCGTTGACCTGGCATCTGCTCATTTCATCGTTCACCTTGGCCATTCACAAAATCCCCACAGTCACTCCTTCATCTTGACGTCTTCTGCGGGCTCTCTTTCAAAGTGATGCTGTCTGCGCGGAATATTTCTCAAATATACTGCCACCTTTGCTTTGCAAGCAACCTCCTGCAATGGCGCCTATAATGGGAGAGACTGTCTTGCTGCCCTTGGACGGGAATCGTCCTGCTACAGCGAACACCACAACTAAGCAATCAGCAGTCGGCTTGCTTGCTACTCTTTCGCCAGTTTCTATGCCCTCGGGATGCGACGACGAGTCTGTTGTCGCCAGCGAGAAATCTCCTCAGCTGCCACAGAAGATGACGACGGCGGCCCAGAGCCAATCGATGGAGCACGGCGGGCCAGAAACCACAAAGGACGAGAATAAGAATACAATGAGGGAAGCAGGAGAGAACAAGGACAATTCCGTTGACGGTATCTCAGATACAGAAGAAAACATCCTAGAGGGGGGCGAAGAAGACGCCGCCACGTCTGCCGCCAGGACGAGTGCTTCACAAGCATGGAATCACGCACAAAAAAAGCGTGCCGACTACGAGGCCTTCGACACTTGGCTCCTCCAAAATCGCAACATTGTTTCCAAGACCGAGCAGAAGAGACCCAGTGCCCTCTCCGACGAAGAAAAGTCCGCTGCTGCCCTGGTACGGGAGTTTGAAAGTGCCAAGATTATTGAAAGCCCACGCGACTACCAGATTGAGCTCTTCGAAAAGGCCAAGCAGAAGAACATCATTGCCGTTCTCGATACCGGAGCCGGAAAGACGCTGATTGCCGCCCTTCTTCTTCGCCACACCATTGACAAGGAGCTCGAAGACCGTGCCAATGGAAAGCCGCCTCGTGCCTCCTTTTTCCTGGTCGACAAAGTTGCTCTTGTCTTCCAGCAGCATGCTGTGCTGGACTGCAACCTGAGCCACCCTATTGCCAAATTTTCCGGCGACAAGTCTGACCTGCGCTGGTCGTCCAAGGCTTTCTGGGACAACACTCTCAAAGCCCATATGGTCATTGTGTGCACCGCCGACATTCTCCTCAAGTGCCTGCATCATTCCTACGTTGGCCTGGACCGCATCAACCTCCTCATCTTTGACGAAGCGCACCATACAAAGAAAAATCATGCCTACGCTCGCATCATCAAGGATTTCTATATTCACGTACCCGATCCGACGATGCGGCCAAAGGTTTTCGGCATGACCGCATCGCCTGTCGATGCGCGTACCGACGTCGCCCAGGCTGCCTACGAGTTGGAAGCCTTGCTGCACAGCGAAATCACTACAATTGCACCTGACGCCCTACTACACTCGGTTGCCAAACCCAAAAAGGAGCGCGTCTTGCACTACCACGCCGTCCTACGCCCACCCCCAACCCAGGTTACAGAAGGCCTGTACCGCTTAGTCGGCCACCACAAGCTTTTTGCCAAACACTTCCAATTCGCCCAGGAAAACGTGGCCGTGTTGGGGCCTTGGATTGTTGACCGCTTCTGGCAAATCATCTTCCGCGCCGAGGAGCTTGCCAAACAAGAAGCCAAAGCCGAGGTCGAAGGCACAAGTTCTCGCTCCGCAGGCGAGAATGTGGCACCCCTGCCCGCGCGTGGAAGTGACGAAGACGAAGAATACGCCATAAGCAAATCCAACTATGGTGCTGCAGCTGCAGCTCCAGAATGGTTTGACGGCCCCTTCCAGTACAGTGCAAATGTGGCCGCCGTGCGCGAAGCAAGCCGTTTTATTCAACTACACACATTCGTCCCACCAGCCAAGTCTCTGCTGGCTAACAAGGTCCAGCGGCTCCACGAAGCTCTCTTTGATGAATTCACCAAGCTGAATGGGACGAACACGCGATGCATTGTCTTTGTCGACCAGCGCTACACCGCCATCCTCTTGGCTGACCTCTTTCAGCAAGAGCAGATGAAAGTTCCCAATCTTCGGCCCGGTATTTTAGTAAGTTGAAGCTATGCTCCAGCATACACTTGGAGTCCTCGGAGTGATGCTGACCCCGTCAGATCGGCGGAGGCTCCACGGACATGGTGAAGAACTCCTTCCGCACCCAACTCCTGACTATCTCGAAGTTCAAACATGGTCATATCAACTGCCTATTCGCCACGTCTGTTGCGGAAGAGGGTCTGGACATTCCCGACTGCAACCTCATTGTTCGCTTTGATCTGTACCATACAATGATTCAGTATGTCCAGTCTCGTGGTCGTGCCCGTCACCATGAATCGACGTACATCCACATGGCCGAACTGGGCAATTCAGACCACAGTCGTCAGCTCGCCGAGAACAAAACCAGTGAAGAGAAAATGCGTGAATTCTGCAACGCCCTTCCAGACGACCGAAAGATTCAGGGAAATAACCTGGACATGGAATATTTCTTGCGCGATGAAGCGAGCCTGCCTACATTCGACGTGCCGGGCACAAATGCAAAGCTGACTTACTGGTCGAGTCTCGTCACCCTCACCCAGTACGTGTCTACACTCCCCGAACCATCAGAAGGTGTGCTCAAGGCAGAGTACTCTATTTTCAACACTATGAACGGCTACGTTTGTGAGGTTTTGTTGCCGTCGACCTCGCCCATTCGACAAGCCGCGGGACGACCACACGCACGAAAACAGGTGGCCAAATGTGCTGCCGCGTTTGCAATGTGTCTTAAGCTCTATGAGAAGAAGTACATCGACAAGCACCTCAAGCCCATCTTTTCTTCCAAGCTTCCTGCTATGCGCAATGCACGACTGGCAATCAGCTCCAAGAAACAGGCCAAGTACAAGATGCGTAACAAGCCGACCGCTTGGTCTCTTCTTGGAATCCCGTCTCGACTCTTTGCCACAGTGCTGCGCCTCAGCAATCCAGAGGCCATGTTCCGGCCATCGCAGCCCTTGGTGCTGTTGACAAGGCAGCCAGTCCCGCATTTTCCAAGATTTCCCTTATTCTTTGGAAAAGACCGGGCTTCGCCTGTCGAGTGCCTGCCCCTAACCAAATCAATCGTTCCTACGAGTGCCGAACTGGAACTACTGACCGCCTTCACCTTCTGTGCTTTCGACGATGTTTTCAGCAAAGAATACGAGGGAAACGCCGAGGATCTGCCGTATTACATTGCTCCATGCACGGAACAGCACTGCAGCAGCCTCAACCCCGACGACCTCGATGCCCGTTCGGTTATGGACTGGGTGAGCTTACAACAAGTAGTTGATCTGGGTGGCCGAATTGCCTACGTGGGTGACGAGCCAGATGATTTTTTCCGCGACAAGTTTGTGTGTGATCCGTTTGATGGCTCGCGCAAGTTCTACATGCGCCGCGTGCGCCGGGACCTCACACCGTTGGACCCAATGCCTGAGGACGTCCCACCCCCCAAGCATCGTGCGTGGAGCCGGCCGGGAACGGAACGCAACATCATCAACTACAGTGTGAGCCTGTGGTCGAAGTGGCGTGCTGGGCAAGTTAAGCGGCACAACCAACCTGTTGTAGAGGCGGATCTTATCATCCAGCGGCGCAATCTCCTTGATGAGCGAGTTCACCTGGACGACGCTCGGCTTCATCAATGCTTCCTTGTTTTAGGAACACTACGCATCTCGCCCCTGCCTCTCAATTGCGTCGCAATGCTTTTCAACTTCCCACCTATTATTCATCGACTCGAGTCCGTCATCATTGCCATGGAGGCAGCAACGGTGCTCGGCCTGCCTGGCCTTCGGCCCGAGCTGGCTTTGGAAGCTGTGACCAAAGACTGCGATACCTCGGACGACCCGCACGACGTGGATGAAGTGCCGGTCAATTTCCAAGCCGGCATGGGTCGGAACTACGAACGCTTGGAGTTTTTGGGAGACTCCTTTCTCAAGATGGCCTCGACAATTGCGCTATTTACTCTTGTCCCTAAGAAAGATGAGTTCGAATACCATGTCCAGAGAATGTGCATTATTTGCAACCGCAATCTGTTCAACAACGCACTTGATTTGAATCTGGAGGAATACATCCGGTCGCGGGAATTTGATCGGACATGGTACCCTCCCACGGTCGAAGCTTCTGAAAAAGCAGCTGCGGCAGCGGCAGCAGCGGCAGTAAAGACAGGTGAAGATGCAGCGACAGTGGCAGGTGCGACAACAGCGAAGGCTAGCAAGCCGTCCGTGAGTACTGTTTCGTCCAGTTACGGCCTTATCCTGAAAAAGGGCAGACGCCAGAATCCCCCAAGCAGTCATTCGCTCAGCGACAAGGGCATTGCCGATGTGTGTGAGGCCATGATCGGGGCCGCATACATGACCACCTACGAAGAGGGCAACTTCGACTTGGCCGTTAAAGCGGTCACGGCTGTGGTCAAGAGCGAGAGTCACCAAATGCAAACATATGCAGACTACTATGCTGCCTACACCAAGCCTGAATGGCAGACAGCCCCGGCTACGGCTGCGCAGGTGCACATGGCCCAGACGGTGGCGCGCGACGTGGGCTATACGTTTCGCTATCCGCGGCTGCTGCGCAGTGCGGTGATGCACCCGTCGTACCCGCGCATATACGAGAATCTGCCGAGCTACCAGCGGCTCGAGTTTTTGGGGGATGCCCTCTTCGACATGGCAGTCGTGGACCATCTCTTCCACCGGTTCCCAGACAAGGATCCGCAGTGGCTCACCGAGCACAAGATGGCCATGGTGTCGAATCAGTTTCTGGGAGCGCTGAGCGTGTCGCTTGGTCTTCACAAACAACTTCTCTCTTTCTCGGGCGAGTTGCAGAAGCAGGTCACGGAGTATGCAGTCAAGATCGAAGAGGCGCGGGCCCAGGCGGAGGCAGAGGCTGTACAGGCGGGAAAGCCGGCGAGTGCCTTTGCGCGGGACTACTGGGTGCATGTGGCGCGGCCCGTAAAAGCAGTGGCAGACGTGCTGGAGGCGTACATTGGCGCCATGTTCGTGGACTCGGAGTACGACTACCACGGCACGGTGCTGCCGTTCTTCCGTCGCCACGTGCTGCCCTACTTCAGCGACATGTCCCTCTACGACACCTTTGCGAACAAGCACCCGGTCACCTTTGCCGTCAATCTGCTGAGCACGCGCTTCGGCTGCCGCGACTGGCGCGTCGTGGTGCAGGAGACGCCAGACACCGCCGGTGAGGCCTGCGTCACGTTTGCCACGCAGGTGGCCGCTGGATTCCTCGTGCACGGACGTGTTATTGGGCATGGTGTTGCCGAGAGCGGTCGCTATGCCAAGATTGCAGCGGCCAAACAGGCTCTGGTGAAACTGGACAATCTTGGCGTGGATGCGTTTCAGGCGCTGACGGGATGCTGCTGCCAGGATGACGCGGCAGACGCACGGACAGCACCGTCCGTGCCGGAAAGCGTTTCTGGAAGTACTGACGAGGTGTCGACGGCCGTTTGAGTGCTTTTTGTGTTCCGAGTTTAGGGGCGAGGACCCATGGAAGGTGGCAGGCGGTGTGGTGTACTTCCAGTAAATGGCCCGCGGAAACTGACGAAGACTGACTGCTTGAGTTTGCATGAAGGTCTCTTTCAAATATCATGCAAGACGCTGTTGTATCCGACCCAAATGTTTATGCGGCGTCTGGTTTGAGAGCGAAACGGACGAGTGGGACAAGAACTAGAAGCAACATGATAAAATTGCAAGATTGAAAATACAAATGAAACAATGAAACAAGAAATCCTTTGCCGAGCCGTATAACCCAATTCCTCGCCTGGTATCAAATACTGAAAACGCCATCCAACATGAAACGCCTGACCTTCGTTGCTCGCCCTGCATCCCCACGTACCCCCCTATATCACGCCCCTGCGGTAGTCGCTCGCTTCGCTTTGTGGGAGAAGCTGCCTGTGCTTTCTCCCCTGCGTGCATCGGTTTTCCGGCGATTGGATCTGCCAAGAGACGGGCATTCGCTGTCGAGATCGCCCGCACTTGATGGCTTTGCCTTGACACGCTCTTCGAGGGAGCGCAGCAGGTTGCTCGAAGCAGGAGCCATAAACATATTCTGCAGACCCGGCAGCTCGAATTCACCGTAGCGCGGAGTAAAGAGCAAGTCTTCACTTTCGGGTTGCTCTTCGCACCCCAGCAGCGACTCATCATCCGGCACATAATCGTCCACGTTGAACGCCGAATCGTACGATAGAGGACCCGGTGCCTGCTTCTTGTCGGGCTTGGCCTCTTTCGCCAATGCCATCTGCAGTTGATCAAAGCTGACAGAACCTGGCTCTAGGGCAACAGCGGAAGTGAAAAGACTCTTTCCCGAGTCAATAGAATTGTTTCCGGCTTGGCGAGATGGTGTTCTGATCGTGGAATCTGACTCAGAATTTGACAATGTCGGTGTCAAAGGCGCAGTAGCCCAATGACGAACAGAACTTGCAGGGCTGGAAGTTGTATCCTCTGATTTTCTCCGGACGTCGTTTTCATAGCCATCGTTCGAGTCGAGGGCCGCCTCTGTAAGGCTTTCCATTGCCGAGGGAGCATCACGCTGCCCACCATACGGCATGGTATGCGATTCCACAGACCGCTTGTTTGACGGTTCCTTCTCAGCAGTCGAGAATAAGATAGACGGGGCCTGGTTTCTAGAGCTGGAACGCTTTGGGCTTTCCTCCTTTTCGAAAGGCGTCAATGATCTGTGCCCAGAAGTTCTGCTGCCGGCGGACCGACGAATTGCAGGAGGCGGGCAAGCAAGTGAATCGGTGGAGTCATTGTTTTCCAAACGCAAACTGTCTTTTTCCTCGGGGCGGTACGTCGGCTCAGACGGCAGAATGATGTCGAGCTCAGCGAGGCTCTCCATGGCAAATGAGCTGATGGAGGAGGCGTGTATGCTCTTCTTCTTCCTTGTCAGACGTGGCAGGCTTATTGCTGTCTCTGGCCGCTCGTAAAGGTTATGTTCATTTTTCCTGTGAGTCGAAGCGCGGCTAGACAGCGAAGCATGGCGACGTGGGATGCGATCAGTTGTGTCGGCGACAGTGGCGTTAAAAGAGAAGGTTTGTGACAAAGGAGAACCGAGGCTGTAGCCGTTGATAGGGATGTTACGGTCGGCAACATCCTCGCCGTAGTCGCGGACACCGGAGGCTCGAACCCGGCCGCGAAAATCAGGTGCCGCGAATTCCGATTGGGCATCCAGGAGATCAATGTAGCCCCTGCCGGCGCTGGTGAAAGAAGAGAGCCTTCTGTTCGAGAGGGATGTCTGTGGCCGGTGGCTCAGCGAAAGTGGCGGATTGCTGGTCTGAGAGACCTTTCCGGCCGAAGATGAGAGGTTGCGTGAAGACACCGCTTGTGTGCTGTCACTGAGTCGTGGGAGCGGCAGACCAGGCGATGAATGGCTCCGAGGTTCGATATCATGAGCAGGAAATAGAGCTGCCCTGTCGTGTCGAGGACGGTGGGAATATGTGCTGCCTTTTCTAGAGATGGTTGGCTCCGCTGGGTGAACAACTGAAGGCGATGTTAGTCAAGCGCGAGAAATGCGGTTGTCACTTGGCGTGCAGACCTGACTTACGTCTCACTGGCGATTTTGGTGACAGCCTGCTCTCGTATGGAGGGGCTTTGCGTTGAGGTTGGCCGAGGTTTTGGGTTTTCCGTTGTATAAAGGCGAAGAACCCCATGGTGGCAGTTAAGGTGCCTGTGCCATAGGCAGTACACAGACTGGAAGAGGGGGTGCAACCCAGAGCAGACCGTGTATTCCGAGAAACGATAAAGAGAAGTGACCGAACAGGCCAACAAGATCACAAGAAAAAATAGCAAACAGATGGAATGTATAGAAGAAAAAAGAAGAAAAAGAGCAACCGGAAAGGCGGCGCAGTGGAAAATAGAACGGGAGGGCCATCAATATATGCGGCGAAGTAGTGACTTAGACAAGGCAAACAGCCGGGAAACCTAGGCAAGATACGACATTCTTCAGCTCCATGGGGGTGATTGCAAACGAGCAGCGCTAGTTCGGCGGCCTGGTTGGGGTGGAAGGCTAGCGAACACACAGAACGTGCAGGGGTGTGGGTGTGAGACCCTGCAGAGTGGGAAGGGTGTGGGTTGGAGGCGTGCAGGGAAGAAAGAGACCGACGCCTCTCCGCATATCGTCGTATTCGAGCAATTCTCCGCGACGTAGTCCGAAAGAAGCCACAAGCCCCATCAACTTCGTAAAGTCTTTGTACGGAGTACTTTCCCGTACCACTCCGGCGCGAAGATGCTCGGCGTAGGACAGCGAGCATGCTGTGCAGCCAGTTGCCTCCCATCAGCCTCGGACGCGGAAAAAAACGCACACCGTGTCCAGCAGCGGCGTTCGTTGTTGGCCTGGCCACGGATCGCTCGTTTGCGCCAGCTCGGGGAACACACGGGCACCACACGGGGCGGCTTGCATGACAGTGCGCGCAGGCCGAGCGGCTGCAGGGATCGGCGAGTGCTCTCTCTCTCTCTCTGCCTTCCTTTCCTTCCGTGTCGGGATTCTGGCTGCAGGATGCAGGCAGGATGCAAGCGGGAAGCAAGCGGGAAGCACCAGCGAGTCAGGCAACTAGCCGTCTGGCCCCTGGTAAGCGAGACGGCCGGCAATTTGAAAGGTCATCGTCACCGTTTCGCCTCTCATGTTAACTGGTCGGCGGCCGTCCGGGGCTGGAGCGGGACCCAAAATATTTTGCGCAGCAAGATCCTCCTGTAGAATTGCAGTGGGCCAAAAGGAAAAAAAAAAGAGAAAAGAGGGTACGGTGACCAGCAGCCTGATCCAAGACCGCTGTCGACAAGGGAACCCTGAAGTCGATGAAGAATCTCATCCATCCACACCCCTGGAACAGTTAGCTCGGCCCACCTCTTGTTTTCTAAAATTTGCTTGGGCCAACCTGAGCTTGGGCGCTTTCGTCTTACGTCGTTGGCCTCCCAGTGACCCAACAGCCAGAATACGCAAGCGCTACGCGGGAAGGGAGGGAAGGGGGGGGGGAGGTCATAGAGTTGTCGCACGGAAGGTCACGGACACATTGGGCTACAGGAAGAGGGGGAAGGAGGTCATGGTGTACGCAAATAGACACAATCCACAACAAGCAGCCCGTATAAAGAAGGAGACAGGCAATCATCGCCGAGTCGGGAGTTCCTTCCCAGAAGTTTGGTATCTGTGCGCGTTCGTGTTTATTTTGTCCATTCGCACCTACCACGCTTTCTCTACTTGCGATGCGCCACTGCGTCACGCCCATGGCACATCGCTGGAACATATGGAAGCCACGACCTATCTGATTTCCGCGCTCTCCCAGATCGAGTGGGTCGGTGGGCATTTGGAAAGAGCAATGGCACACCCCTGCTCCTTCCCATGACCTGTCCGGATAGTGGCTGCTGTTTTTGCAGCAAAATATACAGTACTGCCGAAGCTACAAAGTACTGAGTTGCACTCGTGCGGATATTGGCAGGCGCCTTGCGTTCCTGAATCCCTTCCCCCCCCCCTGATCGGCACTTTTTCCCACGGTCGGACCTTGCCTGTTTTGGCCTTCTACAGGCACTATTACCTATTAAACTTTTCCGCGCTAGCTATGCGCCAGCGTTAGGCCCCTGTCTCAGCGAGCTGAAGAGGTACTTTCTCCACTCAAAGTACGACTTCAACGGCGCAGAACCTGCTTTTTGGGAGGAAATACGATGGCCTTCTGTTTCTCGTGCCTCCTTGGCATCGTTCCGTCGATATCTACTAGTATCGCATACTGTTTGCACCGTGAGTGCCGTTTGTCGTTTCGGAAGCAAACCGACCTTGCACCCGGCGGCGGCGGCAGCGGCAGCGGCAGCGGCAGCGGCAATGCACGCCCGTAAATAGCCAGGCGATCCGAGGGTCAGGCGACGCACAGTCCCCTGCACTTGTTTTGCTCCGTCCGTGTAGATCATGCGCGTCCGTGTCCCATGACGTGGTTGCAGCCGTGTGGATGGAAGCTCCCTTCCGCATACGGTCGCAAACGCCCAAAGCACCAAAGTCCTTTCCTTCTAGCTTCTACTAGGTCAAGACGATCGGAACTGCCCGCCTGAGTTCTTCTACTCGTATACGGGTGGTACTTTCTGCCCACGGGTCTTAGAAGAGGCAAATATAGTGTCAAGGCTGCTTTGGCAGGTGTCTTCGGCTGTCTTCTGCCTGCCATCTCTGGATCTCTTTTGTCCTTGGCGTGTTCTTGGCGTGTTGGCATCCGAGATGGCAACTGTCCACCTCCATGTGCGGTCGGGAAGGTGCAGTCGTACATGTGGTGGCGCTTCTCGTGCTAGGAAAATGTCCGCCTTTGTGGCTTGTGGCTGATGTCTGTGCGGAAGGGGCGTTGAGCCGGCCAGGGTCGGTTCTTTCTTTTCATACCTGTTGTGGGTGGGGGTTGCTTCTATTTATTGCCGGACGTGGTCAAACAGGGGAAGAGGAAGACCCGGGCAGCGACACAATACGAAGAAGGCACGGCTGAAATGATGGTGTCCAGAGAAGAAATCATATTGCGTAACCGTGTTCCGTCCGTACTGCCACTGTGTTGTTAGTTGAGGAAAGAACGATCAAACTATGCTTGGCAGGAAACTGCGGCTGCCTTTCGAGAACCAAAGATACCAAAGATAGTTGTAGACTGGCTTCTTATACAGGTGGATGCACCATCCGTTGCCAATGAAGAAGCGAACATGTGTGGGATACCGGGCAGGAGCTTTTCTCGGCGAATCGCTGCTTTCCAAACAAACTAGGATGGGGCAGCAAAATTTCCTTTTTTGGAAGGACATCACAATGATGCCTCCCTCTGAATTTTTACCTTGATGAGGGAAAGAGCCATACGATATGCTGCAGTTTCTACGTTTGGCATCTTTGTTGTATTGCCCTGTTTGTTTGCCCCTATTTGTTGCCTGGTAGTTTGTCCTCCTTATCTTCTTCCCTCCTCTTCTCTTCTCCCCTCTTCTTCTTCTTCCTTTTTCTCTTCTTTTTTCTTAAGCCCTTCTCATCTTCCTCTGGTCTCCAACCAACCTCTTCTCCCAACAGTTTTGCTTTTATTGTTCCGCATTCTTATTATCCTTTAGTCCCTTTATCCGTCCACTTCGTCTACCTATTAACCTGACCTTTTTCTTCTCTGCCTCCTGATCTCCTTTATCTCCCGAGTCTTTTAGTTCTCTTCCTTTTCCATTTTCAAGCCAGACAAATTTCTTCTACATTTGCAATGGCGTCCAACAACGTTGAGTCCGCACCGGCTGTGGCTGCTGCTGAGCAGACTGTTCCTGCCGAGGCCCCCGAAGTCCAGGCTGTCGAGGTCGCCGAGCAGCCTGTCGAGGAACAGGCAGAGGAATCCACCTCGGTGAACCTGGGTGCCGATCAGTCTGATGGCACTTGCTCTGGCAACACCTGTTCCGCGGACGGTGCCAGCGATGACTGCTGCCCGCAGAAGCGTGAGTTTCATCTGGAAACTCTCACTGGGGAGATGAAAATTCCCTGTTATACTTGGCTAACCAGTTTTCGGTGGTATGAACAGCCGCCAAGTGCCCGACTCCCCCTCCTGCCTGCCCTGCTCCTCAGCCACCCAAGTGCCCTGAGCCGCCCAAGTGCCCTTCACCCCCGCCCAAGTGCCCTGAGCCGCCCAAGCCTGCCCAGTGTCCTGCCCCTGCGCCCAAGTGTCCTGAGCCTCCCAAGTGCCCAGAGCCGGCTCGGAGCTGTACGCCTCCCTCGCCTCAGTGCAAGTCGCCGAGCCCGCCTCCCTCGCCGCCGGCATGCAAGACGCCGAGCCCCCCTCCTTGCAAGCCTTCTCCCCCATGTGAGCAGCCCCATAGACACCGTTCATCAAGTTCCCACGACTCCCACAGACACCGTTCTTGGAGTTCCGACAATAGCGACTTCGATCATTCTTGCTCGTGCTGTTTCTCACTCTGATACCTTTAGGCTGCAATGACGGCTCGGCGGACCGCAAGTCGGCCTACAGCTACGACAAGTCGGAAGCATATGGCGCACAGGAGGCGTACAGCGCGTCGTCTGGTAATGCTTCCTACGACAAGGCGGACTACGAGTACAAGAAGGACGGCTACGAATACTCTGGCTCCAAGATGAGCGAGGACCGCACCGGCGGCGACAAGACCAGCAACTAATTGCTATAATGGCAATTCTGTGAGTTTTGTTGCATGTTTTAGGCGACTCCTTTTTGCTTCATAACTAACACAAAGATGGCAGGACGCTTCCTGGCTGGGTTAAATGTCTATAGATGTGGCAATGTGAGAACGGGCCATGAGCGTGGCCGGCCATGCGTGTGGTAGGAGACAAGTGGAAAGAACTGGATGGATTTGTTGTGTCTGTTTTTCGAAAGTTTGGGAGGAGATGGTCTGAATTGAACAGAGAGTCTCACACGCCATGCTCCATCCATAGCTAAATATCAGCCGGTGTTGCCACATAAGTGCGCGTGTTGAGTGCCATGTATGCATTGGTATCTGTAATGTTTTGGCGGTATCTAAAGCTACAGCCCACGTATATATATGCCCCTGCACTTATATGCACTAGAAGCGCCCCTGTCCAGCAGACGGCTATGGTCCATGTCCCGTTTCTCAGTCGTCCAAGCTGGGGGCCAGGGCTACGCAGCTGAAGCGTAAGTCAGCTGACTCCCTGGCAAGGAAAGCCAATGGGCCCCAGGCAAGAGCCTGCTGGGAAAGAACATCATCGTCTGCGTTGAGCTTGCCGCGGGAAATGGGGCCCTTGCGGCTGCCGTCCAGTTCCCAGAGTGTGCCGTCGTCGGTCTTGACGAAGCAGACGTAGTGCAAATCGACGTCGTCGCGGGAGTCGGGAGCGGCGGTGTCGCCGGTAGAGGCAGCAGCAGCGTGTGCAGCGGCTAGGCTGGAGTCCGTCTCCAGGAGACGGGAGCGGTCGGCGGGGGCAAGGTCGACGGCGCGGCGGAACAGGCTGTCGAGGGTCGAGTCTTGGGCGACAAAGTTGCGGGCGGGCCCGTTGGCGGTGGCGTGGATGAGGCCCATGAGGCCACAGGCGTTACGGATTGTCTGCCGAAACCACATGACGGGCTCGCTGGGGCCGTGGCCGTCGTAGACAGGGCGATCGGCGTCCTCCTGGAGGCGGTGCTGCTCGTAGGCCTGCGAGACGGGGAAGACAAGCAGCAGCGCCATGGCGGGCCGCGGCACAAACCCCAGCATTTCCGGATCCGTCAGGCTGAACACATCGTGCACGGCCAGCGTGGGCGCGACGCCGAGCTTGTGCAGCAGGTCCGTCAGCAGCGGCGGGTTGGCCTCGAGCGGGATGAAGGCGAGGCGGGGGGCCGCGCCGGAGCCGTCTTGGCCGGAACTGTGCTTCGGCTCTTCGCCCTGGGGAGTGGCCATGTTTGGTTCTTTGGGTGAGGTGGTTCTTTGGGGTCTGTAGAGTAGGAAAGAGAACCTTCGTTTACGAGCAGAGAAACTGGGGGGGGGAAGCTTTCTGGTAGTGGCTGCGCCCCTCAACGGTATGTATGACGGCATCAGGGCTGCCTAGCGTATTTTTTTCACGTGGGGAAATGGGGGAGCTGTATCTTAAGGGGGGGCTGTTTTGTTCTTTGTTTTCCGCTACTAATAACTAATACATAGTTTCCTCCTCACTTGAATTGCAAGTTCTGGCTTTGATACTCCGAAGGTCGCTCCAGCGGCACACCAAACCGGTTGGCCAGATCCTGCAGCTCCTTCTGCAGCTCCTGCCGCCGCCGTTGCACGTCATCCTCTTGGTGCTCGAGGCCGGCCTCATCCTCCTCCCGCAGGGCGTCTGCCTGCTCTTCGCTCCAGGGGCGACAGTTGCGCAACGCGTGCGGTGTGACAGGCGAGATGGGCGAGGGTGGCACATCGTGCAGATCATCTGTCTCGTCGTCGTCCGTTGGCATGTCATCTGTCGCTCCTGCCGTCGGATTGGCCGCGCGATACAGTTCCAGGGCGTGCCGCAGGAGAGCGCGGTGCCGCGGCTCGGCTGGCAGAGTATATTCGCACCCGGAGACCTGTGGTGGTGTCGACGGTGATGGAGGAGACGGCAGTATGACGTCGTCATCGTCATCATCCAGACTATTCTGCTTCCGCCGCTGTCGCCGCATGATGGCAGCCGTTCGTTGCTCACCCACGTCCAGGAAGTACTCCCGCCGGCTGTACGCGGCTGCTTGCTGGTGTCCGACCTGTATGCCACTGCCTGCACACTTGTTTTGGTCGTACTTGTTCCAGCACGGAACGGGAGGTGGCGCCGGCGCAAAGGCACTTGGAAAGACAAGATCATCGTCCTCCGTTGAACATGCCGGCAACGATAATGGCACGGTGGCCACGCCACGCCCAGAATACGGGTTGCACGGGCTCCGCCGTGGGAGCAGCCGCGCCAGCTCGCGCGGCGTCGCGGGCCGGGACTCGCCAGCGTGAACGGGTGCGTTGCGTGGTTTTCGCGGCCGCTGCTGTTGCGGCTTCAGGGCAATGAGCGCGAGTAAGTGCTTGGCCTTTGAGGCGACGGCTGGAGCGCTGAGCACGGTCGGGTCGCGGCAGAAGACAGCCTCGAGACGCAGCGGCGGTGGTGGCCGGCTCCGGGGCCGGCTGCGGCGCTCTCGCTCGCTGCTCCCGTCGCCGTCCCACGGCGCGACGGCCATCTGCTCTGCGAGCGGCCGGCTGTGCTGCGGCAGCAGCGACACCGGTGGCGGGCCGCTGCTGGCGAACCAGGCAGCGTCCGCCACTGCCGCCATGTCCGTCAGGTCGGCTGATTGCTGCAGACACGCTGTGTCGCCCACGCGCACGCATCGCGCGCACTGCGCCGGCGGCCGGGCCAGGAATGGCGCATCGCACTCGCCGCGCGCGACGGCCAGACGCAACACGCGCTGCTCCAGCGCCTGCCGGCGGCGGTCCAGCGCCTCGTGGAGTGCCGGCCAGTAGGGGTCGTCCGCGCGGAGGAACGCCCTGTGCGCATCCAGCACGCGGTTCGCTATACCGACCAGCCGCGCATGGCCCTTCTTCCACAGAGTGGACGTAGTTTTCACCCGCGTCGCCGCCGCCGCCACCGTGCCCGGCCTCGGCGTCGCCTGCACGCGGTCGTTGATGTAGTCCCGACGGTACGGCTTCGTCGTCAGCGAGCACGTGGTCCCGGCGAGAACGCACTGCAGGCACGGCGCCAGAGGCGGTGGCAGCGGCGGCAGCGGCAGCGGCTGTTGGCGGCGTCTCTTGCCTCCGCGACGGGGTGCCGATGGTGGCACCGGCCTCCCCATGGTCGTCTTGCCCCTGGCCTGTCGGGCCTGCCACGCACGTCGCCACTGGCCAGAGGTCCCATTCTCCTGTAGAAAAAGCCGTAGTCGGAGGTTGTGCAGCTGCCGCCGCCGCCGCTGTTGCTGCCGCTGTTTGCGAGTGCTGGGGATAACGGTCCGCCCTCGTCCGTTCTTGTAGGAGGGAAGGCGGCAATTCTTCTTCTCCCACCACCACGCAACGGCGCGGTTGGCTGACCGTCGTCTTGTCCGCAACAGGCGAGTGGCTGCCAGGAATATTGGTGGCCGAGGAGCACAGAAGCCATCGTGCGTGAGTGTTGGGAAGAACATGGAAAGAAATCGACGCTGCTCGTCTAGGGCCAGAAACGCATCCAAGTCCTCATCCATGCTGAACGGTCGTAAAACTGCCGAGAGTGTGAAGGTGTTTGTCGAGCAATGAACGAAAAAAAAAAAGGAAAGAAGAGAACTAGAGAACAAGAGAAGGCAAACGTGGAGCAGGGCACTTATAGGAAATGTACAAAAACCGACACGTCTTGTTCAGGCACAGCCCAGAAACGCGCGGACCGCACAAAACAACAAAGCCAAAGAAGACCTATCGTGAAGAAGACTGTGCTTGCTCCTGAAACAAAGAAAACCAAGACAACATGGGGGGGCCGATATTCAAAAAAAAAGTGACAGGTATATTCGGACCAACAAGAGACACAAAAGCAGAAAACAAAACACTCCCAAGACGCTCCAAGACAACCAAAGAGACGACCAAAAGAGCATTCAAGATTCACATGAAGAAAAAAAAGAAGAAAAGAAAAGCAAGAAAGTAAGACAATAAGACAACAACGGCTCCTCTCTGCGTGGCCTGACCATCCTCCTTTTTTCTTTGGGTTTTTGGGGGTTTTCGTCCTCCACGTCTGGCTACCAGCCATTGCCCTCACGAACGCGCAGCCTCCAGCTCCAGCTCCAGCTGGCGGATCCGCTGCTCGCTCCGGGAGCTTGCATCCATCAGACGGTCCTTCAGGCCCTGCACTTCCGACGTCAGGCTGTCGATCTTGCTGTTCTGCGACTGCACCAGCAGCGTGAGCTTCGACAGCGCATCTGCCACGTCCTCGCCGCTCTTGGTGCCAGCACCAGACGAGGAGGCCACGGCCGCAGCAGCCGTCGGCCGGGTCGTGGTCGGGGACGGGGCCGCCGCCGGAGTCGGGGCCGGGGCCGCCTTCGCTGCAGCCGGCGCCGACGGCGGCTTTGCCACGGCGGCAGCGGCTGCGGCAGCCTGCCGCGGCTGCGGCCGGGTCACCTCCTCGAAGCTCGACGTCTCGTCGGCGTCGTCCTCGTCGTCGCTGGGCTCCTCCTTGTACTTGTTGGCCATGGACGCGATCGACTGCTTCTGGTCGCTGATCGAGGGCGGCGGGCCCGACCGCGCCGGTGCCGGCGTCGGCGTCGACGCCGTCGGCGTTGCCGCCTTCGGTGTTGCCGCCGCAGCCGGTGCAGGGGCCGGCGCCGACGTGGTCGTCGTCGCAGGCGGCTTGTAGTCGGCCGGGACCTCCTCCGGCGCCCCTCCGTTGTAGACGCTCTCCAGATCGATCTTGGGCGGGATGCCCGACTTGCCCGCCAGCCACTCCGAGGCAGACACGGCCGGCTTCAGACCAATCGCGGGCGGGAAGATGTCGGACTGGAACGTCTCGGCACGCCGCGGGACCGTGAAAGAGATGGGCTCGATGTATGCGTCGTTAACCGTCTTGTAGGCGCGCATGACTTCGTTCTCGTGGGTCTGTTATATACTGTCAGCATGATTGCAGCACCCCAGCATGGCGAGAAATATAATACGCACGTTGACACCACGTCTAGGCATAAAGGCAATGCCGCGCTGGGGATCAGCCGACTTGTACTCAGACAAGTACTCAAACTTGTCGTTCTCGTATTCGTAGTAGCGGATGTTGCCGTCACTGCACACACAAGAGTTAGAACGCTCCCAAGTGTTGTAGCTGGGGACATCAAAAGACTTACCCTTTGCCAGCAAGGTACAGGCAGTTCGAGCCGTCATCTGGGGACCTGGTTAGCTGCTTCCACACCCTTCCCTATCGCAAGCCGCCAAGGACCTACCCCAGAAGGGCATCAGCACGCCCGAGATGGAGTCCAGCGTGGTGAAACGACCGCCAATGGGCTCGGTCCGGCCCGGCTCCCACAGCGCCAGCTGGCGCTCACTCATGCGCGAGAAGCCGGTGGTGACAAAGCGGTTGTGCTCGCCCATCCAGGCCACACGGCTGTTCTTGGCGCCCGGGTGGCCGGGGGCCTCGTGGACGGGCTTGTTCTGGCGCACGTCCCAGACGCGCAGCTGCTTGTCACGCGATGTCGTCGCCAGCAGCGTGCCGTTGGCGTTCCACGACATGCTCTGGATGATGTCCGGCTGCTTGAGGGCCATGGCAGCCTGGCCGGTCGAAATGTCCCAGATCTTGATCGTGAGGTCGCCCGAGGCAGACGCCAGGATGTTCTCGGCAGCGGGGTTGAACAGGACCTGGCCGACTTTCCTATGCACGACGACGTCTGTCAGCAGCTGTGCCTGTGCCCGCTTCTTTCCCCCCCCATGCCGGTGTACCAGATGGGTGACCTACCGCGAATGCCCCTGCAGCTTGGCAACGGGCTGCACGTCCACAATTGAGTCGGCATCCGTGTACAAAGTGAAATTCTCGGGCACCTGCCACACAAAGACGCGGGCGTCGTCCGAACCCGAGACGACCACACGGTCGTTGAACGGGTTCCAGTCCGTGTCGAGAACAGCTGCGGTGTGGCCGCGGAACAGCGGCATTTGGTCCGGCAGCTTGCCGCGCTCGCCGAGCGGGATGACCGCAAACGCGCCACCGCCGCTGGCCTCCCAGTTGACCGAGAGGTACTCGGGGTTGGCCTGCAGCGTGTCAGACGAGGTAGGACAAGGCGGAGGGAAACTAGCACGTCGGACAACAAGCCCGGTGCACATACCTTGATCAAGTTCGTGTCCCAGGCATTGCGGCTGATGTGGATGTTATCGTAGCAGTGTTCCTTTCGGGTCGGCTTGCCAAACACATGGCCTATTCGGATAGCTGTTAGCAGACGCGACCGGGACACAAGGAAACGCCGGAAAACACGGCGGAAGCAGGAGCAGCAGTAGAAGAGGAGCAAGAGGCCGGAGCCAGCTTCGTCAGAGCTCTGTCACGTACGGTATTTGGAAGCGCGCACAAAGCGTCCAGCCATCGGAGAAGCTTAGCGGAGCAAGCGTAGGGTCGAGGAGCAAATGAATTGTGGAAGGGTCGAGAGACAAAGGAAGCCAGGTGACAGGCAATGGCCGAAAACGCGGTAGAATTTGATGAAATGATGCACACGTCCAGAAGCTCAAAAACCGTTGCGCGGGGCAGGAAAAGGGGCAAAAGACGAACAGAGGGAGCAACAGCAGCAGGATTCTGGAACGTCACAACTTGGGACGCACAGCCCAGCCAGATAATCCACTTATGTCTCACGTGACTGTTTTCGGCGACGAACTGCGCTACGACAACCACCAAACTCAATGATTTGGACGATCAAAAGGGGACGCAGGGAGGGGGAATGGAAGGGCGAGTTTTTATTTGAGATTTGTTTGAAATGAAGGACAAAAAGGGGGCGCGAGACAAAAAGGAAGGTGTCTCCGTGGCTCCCTTTCGTGAGGGCGCCCGGCAGAGACTGGCAAAAAATTGATTCCGCTGGGGCTCGAACCCAGGACCTTCTGCGATTTTAAGCAAATCGCTTGTGAAGCAGACGTCGTAACCAACTAGACCACGGAACCCGTTGTTGTTGGAAAGATACGTCGCTAATAGATAATATTAGGCTTCCTCCCCTCATGGCCGTCACATACTTCATTGTCTCCCCGAGTCAAAAGTGACAAGGCGAGTAAAATCTAAAAATCCGCTTGATCAATTGATATAAAGACAAAAGTAGAAGAGAAAAAGAGAAGATAATAACATAACCCTGAACTCCATGTTCCAACATGCCGGTCACAAAAGCCCCCCACACCCCTCGCCACAACCCTCAGGCCTCCACAATGAAAGCTCCTGGTTTGTAGCCCACGCATGTCAAATGCGTCTTCGCCTTTTCCATCTCGTCCTTCTTCCTTGGCGAAATCACATCGTCGGTAAAAATAACTCGTACATCTCGAACGCCGCCGGTGTCCCAAAAACAAAAACAGAAAACCCCTCCTTGCAATCCAACAGCTCAGCTTCTTCACTCTTCCTGGCTCAACTCTCGACTTGCGTCTCCGTTCGTCTTGGGGTTCGTTCCATTAGACACAAGCTTGATCTTTGGCAATGCGTTCGCTCCCGGTGCCACTGACGACTCCTTGCTCGCAGACGGCTCCAGGTCCTGAAGCTCCGAGTGGGCAGCCAGCTCTTCGTTGTACTTTGCCATGAAGTATTCCTATGTGTGTTAGACCAGAAAAGGCACATACAAGAGAGAAAGTGGTGTGAAATCTTACCTCGATCCTGTTGGCGTCAACGTACAGCAAGCTGCTATCGTCGTTGTACGTTCGGCAATTGCTGCACAGGAGCTGGATGTCGGCCTTCATATCGCTGAGCTTGCGGTACTCGCCCTTCTTGATCTTCGCATTGATGTGGTTCATGCAGATCGGCTTCGCAATGATCATGTAGTAGTCGCCATAATCACGCTTCGAAGGCAGCTTGACAAATGGCCCGATAATTAGCCGCTTCGCTGGCTCCTCATCGTCTTCCTTGTCGCCTTCGTCCAGCTCCGGGTCGTCCACTTCAAGCGTCATCAGACCGTCGTAAAGCCGGCGAAGACTGTCGTGGAGCTGCGCCCGCAGCTGCGATGTGATGCCACCGTTAGAGGTAACCGCTGTGCCGTTGGTTGCGCCCGCAACCGCTTTCGGTCGCCCCAGAGGGCCCCGCCTCTTCTTGGCCGGTGGCGGCTGCTCGTCATCGCCCTCGTCTGCCTTGCGCTTGTCATTCTTGCCCTTGCGGCCGCGCTTCTTGATAGGCACGTCCGGATCCTCGGTGCTTGCTCGGCTTGCCGACTCGTCAACGGAAGCATTCGAGGCGTCGGCGTTCATCCGCCGCTGCCGGTTCATTTCGCGCTTGGCTTTCCGCGCCTGTTTCCGTGCCGCAGCCGCCTCGGGTGTGTCCTCCTCATCGTCCACCGCCATCAACCACTGCTCTTCCGTGAGACCATCATCGTACTTCACCTTGGTCCGTTCGCGGGCACCCCGGCCAAGAACGGCCTCAGGTTCTTCTTCTGCCTCATTGGGGTCGGCCAGGTAGATATCTGGCAACTCGCTGTCCGTCAACAGACGGGGTACCGCCTTGCAGCCCGGCGCCGTGCCGTAGATCGGGTCGTGGTTGCGCTCCTCGTCGATCTTCTGGAACTTGGCCAGTTCTTCGTCGCTGCGGGCCAGGATCATGTTCAGCTCCTCGTCGTCCATCTCCTCCTGCTCGCCCGACTCAGCCATGTCGGCCGATTCTAGCAAAGTTCGCAGCATGGCATCTCTGTCCGTCTCCGACGACTTGTTGTCGAACCGACCGGCCTGAATAACCTTTCCGTCCATGTCCAGCTTGAACCGGGCACGTTCCAGAATCTTTTCCTCGACCGATGTAGATGTGATAAGCCGCAAAATGCGCACCTCGTTCTTCTGGCCAATACGATGCGCACGATCCTGGGCTTGCAAATCTTGATGAGGATTCCAGTCCGAGTCGTAGATAATGACGGTATCGGCCGTCTGCAGGTTGAGACCCAGGCCACCAGCGCGGGTGGAGAGCAGAAAGATAAAGTAAGGCGAGTCGGGCGCGTTAAAATCACGCAGCAGATCCGAACGCTCGTCTGCTTTGGTCGTACCGTCCAGACGAAGGTACTGAATGCCGCGGTACCGCAAAAAATCCTCCATGATGTCCATGATAGCAGTCATCTGGAAGAACATGAGCACGCGATGGCCAGTGGCTTGGTACTTGGGCAAAATGCGTTCAAGCAGCTCAAATTTGCCAGCCGTGCGCCACAAGAGGTCGTTGCTGACACTCTGGGGGTTCATGACAGTCTCGATTTCGTCAAACACGAAGGGGTGGTTGCAAAGCTTGCGCAGCTGCATGATGACGTTGCTTAGACCACGCGCACCCAACTTGCCGCCCTTGCCATCGCTGACAATCAGCTTGTTGCTGGCAAGCATCTCCTTGTACAGGCGCGCCTGCAGAGCAGAGAACTTGCACTTGATGACCTTTTCGGTCTTGTCTGGCAGATCCTTTTCGACATCCTTCTTGAGACGGCGTAGGAGGAATGGCTGCAAAACCCTGTGCAGGCGACGAATAACTAGAATCTGTTCCTCTTCGTTCAGCTCCATGCGGTCCTGGCCACCTGTGTTGGCAAAGGGTGTATTGAACCACTCGTCAAAAGTCTTGACCGATTTGAAAATATTGGGCAACACGAAGTTGAGCATGGCCCACAACTCGCCGAGATTGTTCTGAAGAGGCGTGCCGGTGAGAATAATGCGGAAACGGGTATGGTAGTACTGCGAGATCGTGGCGCTGAGCTTTGAATTGCTGTTCTTCATGCGGTGGCCCTCGTCGACAATCATGTGGAACCACTTGATCTTGCTCAGCAGCGGACGGTCCTTGATGACGTACTCGTATGTTGTGAGCAAGACCTGGAACTGACCCTGGCGAATCTTGTCCTGTTGTGCTTTGCGGGTGACGGGCGGGCCCTTGTAAACAATGCGAGCAATCGACGGCGCCCATTTTTCGAACTCGAGGTTCCAGTTGGTCAAGGTACTGAGGGGAACGATGACCAGATAGGGGCCTCTCTGGTGCTTCTTCTCAATCAGATAGGTGATCAAGCTTATGGTCTGGATGGTCTTTCCGAGACCCATCTCATCGGCCAGGATACCGTTGAGGTTGTTGTTGTACAACGAGATCATCCACTGTAGACCCTTGATCTGGTACTCCTTAAGCTTGCCACCGACAAGCATATCGGCCTGCTCCGTAACCTCTTCCTTGATACGATGCGCCACAGCATAGTAGTCGATCTTGCGGTTGCTGCCCTCGTCTTCCGATTCGGGCTCGCTTTCTTCTTCGACACGAAGACGCTCGTCGCCATAGCGCTCCGCAGCTTCGCGCTGCTGAGCCTTGACGGAAGACGCCAGTTGGCGCAGGAAGCCATCCGTCTGCCGAAGCAAGTGGGTGATGCGCGTGTCCTTGGCCTGGTCGAGAAGCTTGAGGTAAGCCTCTTCGTCGTTGGCTTTCAGGGCCTGCAGACGTTGCTTGGCGGTCCGCTCGATGCGCTTCTGCTCCTCCTTTTCGATGTTGAAGTGCTGGCTGTACATGATGCGGCCGAGCTTCTGCAGCTTTGTCCGCTGGCTGATGGAGACGACTTGCATCTCTGAGCGGTGCTTGCCAACAGCAGCCAGAAAATCGGCGTGGTGCTTCTTCTCGCGGTGCTCGCGAGCATCCCGCTGCTGTTTCTCGAGCTTCTCGGTGATGCGGGCTTCGCGCACACTCTGCTTCTTCATGCGGCGGTAGTTGCTGCGGTTTGTGGTCATGGCAAGGTTGTCGTAGTGAAGCATTTGCCGGCCGATTTTATCGCGCAGATTCCGCTGAAGCGAGTAAAGGCTGAGACACTTCATCTCGATGTAGGCCTTCCGCTTCACCGTCTCATCGGGCGTCAGCTCGTTCGTAGCGGTGTCCCACTGGCTGATGTTGCTTGGCAGCGACTTGAGCTCGGCATAGCGCGCACTCATGCGGTTGAACACGATCTTCTCCCGCTCGATACGCAGGGCATCTGCGTCAATGCCTGTCGGCAAGATACCGGGAATGACAGGGCGGTTAATGCGACGGCCATGGTCGAAGTAGCTGATCGACTTGCGAATCGCACCAGACTCGTAGGGCGACTGAACGGACTTAAACAACTTGGGTTGCATGGGTCCAGAGGCTTCCTGCACACCCCTGTTCGCAGCGGGCTTTGTCGCATCGTCGCTAGCGCCGGGCTGCAATGGTTTGCCATTAACGGATGGCGTGGATGCATGCGGCGCCTTCGCGGTAGGCCCCGCGCCCGCCTGCGCTTTGTCTGACACAGAAGCCGCCTGCCGCCGTGAGCGCTGGCCAAAAATAATTTGCTGTGTCTGCATGGGCACACCAGCATTTCGAGTCAGATGCTTGAAAGCCTGAATCTGGTGACGCAGCAGGGTGAGCTGCTGCGACGTGAAGTGGCCCGGGGCGCCGCTGGGAGCGCCGCCGGGAGCTGGACCGGCACTGCCAAGGGCGGAACCGTTAGGAGCCCCAGGCGTTCCCGGTGTGCCAACGGGCGCATTGGGCGGCATCGGCCGCCCCATCTGACCCATGGGTCCCATTTGTGCGCCAGAAAATCCCGGTGCCTGGCGGTTGCCCATGTGCGGTGTGTTGCTACCAAGCATCATCGACCCGTTTGCCGCAGCAGCTGCTGCTTGCTGTGCAGCATGGTTTTGTGTTTGTTGTTGCATCATCTGGCGCTTGAAGGCTTGTTGCTGCTGGACGTTGACCAAGAATTGCTGGGTCTTGATGAAGTCCGGATCGTTTTGGGGGACGCCGCGCTCTTTCATTTGACGGAAGCGCTGCAATTGTCAGCGCGAGACTCAAAAAAAGAAGCGAGATGGGGGGGAGAGAGCGCTGCGACACATACCTGGTACACTTCCTGGATCTGCTGGGCTGTCAGGCCGCTTGGCGGCGCGGTGCTGGACAGCGGCATGGCCGCAGCGGAAGGTTGAACGGAAGCCATGATGGCGGTAGAGGGGGGGGTGTATGCTCGTTTGTGGTCTTCACCAGAAAACGATTCTAGTTGGCGGGTGGTGCTAGATCACAAACTGTACATAACGGATGGGCGGCGTCGGTGGGAGGAGACGCGTCGAAAGGGCAAAATAGGGCGCGTGTGTCGTTGCGTGACAAAGCGAATGCAATGGGAAAGCCAAAAGGCGCGTCGATTCAAAAAGTGAAGGGTGCACCGGGTCGCGATGCGTGGCGGATGCGCTGTTGGCGATGACGGATGCGTCACGGATGGGTTGTCGATGAACCAGGTACGCGTCGATGGAAATCAATGCGGTGGCAAACCTGAGCCTCAATCCACGGCAATCTCGCGCAGAAACGGCACAGCCCAAAAAGAATGTATGGTGCGCGTCGCGTGCAGAAAGAGTGACAGAGTCGGGTGGACGGTGATGGGGGCGGATGGGAGGACAGGCGCGGCGAAACAAGGAGCGCAGAGGATAAACAAAAAGATAAAAAAACGTTTGGAAAAAATAGAAAGGCGAAATAGGGGGGGAGGGCAAAAACAGGGCCAGAACCGCTCGCCACGGGGTTGGAAATACGGTGCGGCGGTGTCAAAGGCCGGACGCGCGAGAAAAAACGCGTTGTCGTGATGTCTCGGCGTGCTCTGCCAACAAGACTCGATGGATTCGGGTCGGGGTCTCGCGAATTTTTTTTTTCTGACCTTTTGCGATGCGTCGCGCTGTTGCTTCGCCCGGGCTGATGATGTGGGAAAGTGGGAGAACCACAACGAACGAGCGTCGGGGGATGGAAAAGACCAGGTTGCCACCGTAAATCTCAGCACGGGTGGGGGTGCTCATTTCTGCCTAAGGACGCAATGCAGGCAGACCCATAAAAACGCGTCTCGCAGGCCGGGTATACGAAATGCCGAGATCGTCGGTTCGCATTTGGTGCATAACGGGTATCTACATACGAAGCCTCCAGGCCACAACCACCCTTTCTATCCTACCGCTTCACCTTCTTTGCGTCGGGCTCGGTCGTCTCGTCGTCGCTCAGCTCTGCGTATTCCGTCACTGGCGCCGTTTTCAGGTAGGCACCCGTGAAAATGGGGTTCTTCTTCGCGGCGTCTGCATACTTAAGCAGGGCCTCGCGTGGGTCCTCGTGCAGCATCTTGCTTAGCGGGATGTTCCGCTCGATCTGCTTCTCGTCGGGCTGCGTGCGAGCAAATGGCGTGGTCTGCGGTATGTGCGGGCGCCGCGGGTCGCTGGACTTGCCCTTCTCGCCGCGCCGGCCCCGCGGCTGCGCCCCCGGCACCATGATGCTGTCGCCCGCGATGCCGATGCTACTCTGGTCCATCGTCAAGGACGCATCGTCGTCAATGTGCCGCTTCTTGGGTGCGCGGCGGATAATGTCGGCCGCGCCACGGGTCGACCGCACCGGGTCGAAGAGCATGTGCGTCTCGCCATTGGCCGAGCCCACGACCACCTGGTTGAGCTTGGCGTGCCAGGCGACGGTCACCAGCGGATGGCCTGGCGTCACGGGCGTAACGACCTCCGGCCGCAGGTTGCCCGGGTTCAGCACGTGCAAGTCGCCCGTGGATGAGCCCGTCAGGATGCTCGTCGAGTTGGGCCCGTAGCAGATGTTGGTCATCGGGAAGCGGTCGGATGTGGACGCGTGCTGCACCGTGACCAGCGGCTGCTTAAACTTGCGCATGTCCCACAGCTTGATCAGGCCGTCACCGCCGCGCGACACCACCATGCGCCCGTCGCTGCTAATGTCTAAGCCGCCCGTCCACGTGTTGGCCTGGTGCGCATCACGCACCTCGGCGGCCGGCCGCGTCGACCCCGACGTCGGGCCGTTGTAGAGCACCAGCGAGCCGTCCAGGGCGGCCGCCACCAGCACCTGTCCACTCGACTGCGCTGGCGACGTGCCCCACGCCACGGCCGTCATGCGTGAGCGGCCCGCCGACCCAGCCGCGCGCGACTTGAACACCAGAATCTCCTTCTGGCAGCGCTTGTTGTTGACGTCCCAGATGCGCAGCGTGCTGTCGGCGCCGGCCGTCACGCACGTCTCACGGTCCGTCGGGTGCCAGGCGCCTGTCGAGATCTCGCCCACGTGGCCCTTGGTGTGGTGCATGTCGCGCAGGTACATATCGCCCTTGACAAACTCGGTCAGCACCGCGCCGTCGCGCGACAGGATCTTGGCTTGCGGGTGCGCCGTGACGCACAACAGCACATTTGCTGCCTGCGGGTGGAAGGCCACGTGGTTCACCGGGTGCGACTCGCTGCTCGACCCCGCCGCCGCCGGCGCCACCACGCCGCCGCCCTTGTCCGTCTGCCACGGGTCCACCGTCTTAAATGCTCGCAGCGTCGTCGGCGTCATCGCCGCAAAGTCGTACAGTTTCACCGTACAGTCACGCGACCCCGTCGCCATGCGCGCGCCGCCAGGGTCCAGCGACAGGCTGGTCACCGCCTTGTCGTGGGTCTTGAAGATCAGCTCATGGGAGAGGGGAAACCGGTCTAGGTCGTCGCCATCGTCACTGTCGCCGCCATCACTGTCGCTGTCCTTCCCGCCGCTCTTTTCGCCGTCCTTTGTCCCCGACTTCCATGCTAGCCGTCGGCTTCGTTCGATCTGCGCGTCAAGGTTGATCTCGGTAGATGGCTTTCCCAATGCGCGCGGCATATACGACTTCAGAAGATCGTCATCTTCCAAGCCGGCCGTATCTATCACAACATCGTCGTCGCTGCTCATCCTCGTGGTTGTCTTGTCGTAGATGCAGCAGGAAAGTTTTGTCCGCCTGGAACGACGTCGTGGATACAGTGTGTATGTATTTAACGGAAACCGTGTATTGCGGTTAAATGAATATTCAAACTGTTGACAAGACCCCTAATGTCGGGACAACATTTCATAGTTGATGATAAAGATGTGGTACTTCAGACTGAAGTTCTCGGTCTCGTTGTTATAATCTGCGTTATATATGTCAGACAAAGAGATTGGATGTTTGTTGGAACAAATCTGAAAAAATTCGATGCCGAAAACATTCACATTTCGTTAAATTAACCAAAAAAATAATAATCAAAACCATTAACAAAAACAAAACAAAAGAACACAACTCCTTCATGCATTTTACTTTAGTCCTCGTGCCCAGCCCTCGACCTTGATCATCAGACTCTTCAGTCCTACACCACGTTCGCTGTTCGCCGCAAGCCACGCCTCCATACGCTCGCGCACAGCACGCATGGTCCGCAGCGCCGGCAGCCGGCCGCCGTCGTCGGGATGGGCGATTGGCTCTCCGCTGCTGCCGACACCGCCTTGCACCGTGGCCACCGGGTTCAACAGCAGCTCAAACACGTCAGACCAGAGAGCCGTCTGCCAGTAGCGCTTGAGCGTCTCGCGCATGCGATACCGCCGGACCGGGCCACGCTCCGCCAACCCTCCCGGCCCCGACCCCGGCCCGTCGCACCGCACCGTCTCCATGTACTTGCCAAACAGCAAGCAGTGCAGCACACCAGCCAGCCCGTGGTAGTCCAGCTGCCACGTCCACGGCCGGCCCTCACGCATTTCCGCGCAATCCTGCGCCGTTGTCTTCCAGTCCGCCACGAACCGCACGTCTGCCGGGAACGCCCGCATGTCGATCGCCCGGCCAAAGTCGATCAATGTCACCCCGCGCGCCGACCAGCCGCCCGACCCGTCAGCCTGCCACTGGCTTGACAACTGCTCGCTGCTAAGGCTGTCAGATGCCCGCATCTGCTGCTGTTGTTGCTGCGGGTCCTCTAGTCGGAGGAGACAGTTGTCTGCCTTGATGTCGCCATGCAAAATGCTTTTTGCGTGCAGCGCCTCAACTGTCCGGAACAGCTCGATGGCAAAGAACATGGCCAGCGTCTCGTCCATCACGCCGGACGGCTCTGCCCGGAAGAGGTTGACCACGTCCAGCACGGTCCCGTGCGGGTAGTATGGCAGGAAAAGGAAGGTCTCGTCGCGGTAGAGGTGGCACTCCAGCGCCGGCGCTAGCGATGCCGTTGCCCGGTGCTGCGGGCCCAGGCGCGAGTGGACCAGCCGCATCATGTAGAACTCCCACGCTGTCGGCGGCGTCTCCATTTTGAGCGCCTCGAGCGCGTGTCGCCGCGAATGAGTGCTTGCAAAAGCACCGCGTCCCATCTGCGCCACAGCCGCCGCGCCCTCCTCCTCGGCGTCGTCGTCTTTGTCGGGTGTCATATTTTCCACCAGGTACACAGGTGCAAACGCCCCTGCACCAAGCTCGCGCCGTAGGGTGTACTGCGTCTCACTGTCTGGAAACCGGACCACCACCGGCAGAGCTGATCCGCTTGACCGGTCGCTCCGGTTGTTGCCGGTGCTGCCGCCGACACCACCGCCGCCGCCGCCGCCATTATTTCCCGCTTTCGACCGATTCGACACCGCCTTAGCGTACCGCCGGATCTCAGCGCCCTTCTCGCATTTCTCGTTGCGGTGGTCGTAGAACCCGGGGTACGATCCCAGGGCGGGCTGCAGGTTGGCGAGAATTTCCGACCGAATGCTCTCGTCAACCGGGTTGCACTGCGTCTCCTTGATAATAGGCCCTTTAGGGGTCTGCTTTTCCGCCTTTGCAGAGGATGCAACGGTCGCCGTTACTTTTCCTTTCGGCCGAAACACTGGCTGTGACAGCTTGATAGGCGGTGGTTGCGGAAGATCGTTCTCGTCCACGATATCGATCAGCGGGCTGCTCATGGGCTCGGATGCAGCACCGCCACTGCTGATCTGTTCGTCGTCTTCCAGATCGTCTTCATTGTCGACAATCTCATCCTCCACGGTGTCTGCTTCCTGGCTCTCCTCCTCCGTGATATCATCGTCCTCGTCGAGCAGCGACATGCTCCGGCTACCATACGCCTTGCTCGGAGTCTTGGCCTGCAGGGCACGTAGCCTGTTGTCCTCCGAGTCGAAGGCTAGCGAAGACTCCGTCCGCTCCGTGATGGGCGTCATAAATGGTAGACGGTTGTTTGCCACCTCGGCAGGGTCCCTATATGGCCGAGTGGGTGCGACATAGTCTTCCGGGGGGATGGGAATGAATACTGTTCTGGTTCTCGGCTGTGCCAGCGCTGCTTCCAGCTCGTCTTCTCGCGCATCCTCCTTGACGGGAGACCGCAGCGGAGAGGACGGAAGCGAGGCAGCGTCGTAGTCAACATCACCGCTGTTTACGCCCTCTTTCGGTGGGAACGACAAGGACAGGCCACGCACTGAGAGAGGACTGAAGACCTCATCGTCGTCCTCCCTGTCGCTTGGCACATCCGCGTTGTAGGACGTGGGCCGATTCGCTGGTGGCAAGAGAGAGCCATCATCGTCACCCAACAAGTCGGGGATGTGCATCGGAACAACGGGAGTAGATGCCGCGCCCAAGTTTGCATCTGTGCCTTGGTTGCGATCAAATCTTCCGCTGCCAATGAATGCAGATGCATCGTTGGCCACGTCATCAACAGCAACAGCGGCATCGACCACCGCATCCTCATGCACAGAATCAATATCGTCGTCCTCGTCGGCATCGTTGACGTCGGCCTCATTTGTCGACGTTTGCCCGGCCCCGGCACCAGTACCGGTACTTTCTGCTCCGCTGGTGTAGTCGCCGTCGGTCTCATAATCGTCTTCGGATGGCTCATTATCTTCATCTTCTTCGTTGATGCCTGGTTCCTTACGAACCGGCTGGTTGAAGATTTCGTAGATATCATCTGTGGCGGCCCTTGTGTGCATTGTCATCGTCGGCTCCGATGCAGATGTCGATTGCCTCTTCTTTAGCTTCCGCCCGGATGGCGAGTCCAGCTTCGTTTTGACTAGAGAGACTGTAAGCAAAACAAGCCCCTTTGCAAACAGGCGACTGGAAGCAACCTACTAATTTGCGTCTCGTTGACCTCCATCACCTTCTTCTTCCGCGGCCGGTTTTCGCGGTCTTGGCTCTTGACGACAGCGCCATTCTCATCCAGCATCACCTCGTCGCGATGGACAACAAGTTTTGTAGAGACGGTGTCTGCGAGGAGGTCCATAACCTCTGCCTGCTCATCAAACACCTGCTCGGTCTCTTTCTCCCAGCTGCAGTCGAGCAGTCCTCGCTGCTCCGCCCATATCTCTTCGAAACTGCGCTCCGTACCTGGCACCTCAGGTGTCGGGTACACTGCCCGGAGGTCGACAAACACACGCTCCTTCTTCCCGTTCGTGGGATTCATAGTTACCTGGTATTGGGATGGGTGGATAGTGATGTGTGATTTCGCTAAAGTCTAAACAATATATTCGATGTGGCCGGGTCCGTACCAAGACAGCCGATTCAAAACACGAATTAGTCCTATTTTGATCAACAGGGTGTTTATAGGTAGATGGGGGAGGAGGAGGGGCAAGAGGAAACTTGACAATAACAATAATAGGAGTTGTACATACCGCGTCCTTGAACACCTGCATCTTAGCCACGGGCTTCTTGCCCCCAGCATGAAGCTTCTCGCCTGCCCACGGCTTAGCAGCCACGGTGTTCTCCTTCTTCCGCTCGGCCAGCGAACCAATGCTGTCCCAGCCTTTAGTTGTTGCCGAGAGGGCTGGTGCTGATGGCGGGGCAGCGTCCGCATCGGAAAAGATGGCCATCTTAGGCTTTGCTGCTACTCGCGCCGCCTGCTGCTGCCGCTGGCGTTGCTGCTGCTCTTGCTGCCGCTGGGCCTCTTGCGGATCGCGTAGGCCTGCAGCGCTTGCAAAAGGGTCCACTTTGGCAGCCAACGCTGGGCGCACCGTGGGCAAAGCAGGTGACGGCGGTGCATCGTCACCGTCTGCTCCTGCAGCGGCACGCCGCTGTTCGAATTCGCCGTACTTGCGCATCAGACGGGCCGGCGGACGCGCACCGCGTTCGAGACCCAGCTGGTATACCTCATTGGCCTGGGCCCACCGTCCCGCACCTTCTAGCCAAGCCGCGTACTCTTCGTAGAACAGAGCCAGCGATTCACCAACGCCGTGGCGTGCCAGATACACGTATGCCTCGCGTGGCGCGTCCGAGAAGAAGTGGATGTAGTGCAGCCACAGGCGCAAGTAGCGCGGGTCGTTGCGGTACTGTGCCGTGCCAACAAAGGCTTTGGTAGCACGCTCAAGCAGCGTGTGCAGCTGCGATTGTGGTGTCGCCTGTGCCGATGGATACGCGTCCAGCGTCCAGTGAACATAACGGTCGTAGACGTCCAATGGGTCGTCAGACTCGGACTCCGCCAGACCAGCCAGCTCGGCCTCAAAGCCCTTCCGGATCTTATCGTGCAGCGTTTTTGTTTCGGCGGGGTTCGGCGTGGGCGTCAGCATTGGAGCGAGCTGCTTGCTGCTTAGCGGACCAGCGGCTCCGGTGCTGGACGACGGCGAGTAGAGTTCGACGAGTTTCCTCGCCGACCGACCGCCGGGGAGCGCCTGGATGTTCTCCTTCTGGCTCTCAATGACGTCGAAGTTAACCAGATCCTGTGAGTCCGCCATGGTTGCGACTTGTCGTGGTGATAAACGCGAAAAGCAGGAAGTGGAGATGGACTGTCGAACGTCTGTTATATGACTCTGCTCGACGCGTTCGGGCCGGGTTAAGGCATGAACTTAGTGGGGTTGTGTTGATATTAGTAAATAAACGTGCACGGTTGCTGTGGAGATGGGGCTTCAACGAGCCACACATCGTCAAGCCACGCAAGCCAAACAAGGCGGGGTTGAAATTCACCATTTCTACTCGTAGTCGTCCATTTCCGTTTTAAGATACATTATCGCTTCTCAATAAGACTTCCCGCCCTGCGGTAGACATCTTCTCGCAAGCGGCTTTTGCGCTTGTCGAGTACACCCCTAGCGACTCAATTTCAACCCTTCCGTTTACAGGTTGACCGAGGTGCGGAACTTCGTGCCGGCGTAGACAGCCTTGTCGCCCAGCTCCTCCTCAATGCGGAGGAGCTGGTTGAGCTTGGCCAGACGCTCAGAGCGGCACGGCGCACCGGTCTTGATCTCACCCGCACGGATACCGACGACAATGTCAGCAATAGTCACGTCCTCCGTCTCGCCCGAACGGTGGGAGACCATGACGCCCCAGCCATCGGCGTACGAGTCCTTCGCAGCCTGGATCGACTCGGTCAGGGTGCCAATCTGGTTGACCTTGAGCAGCAGGGCGTTGCACGCCTTCAGCTCAATGGCCTTCTTGATGCGCAGGGGGTTGGTGACCGTCAGGTCATCACCCACAATCTGGATGTTCTGCGTCTTGTAGAAGTAGCTCCAGGCCTCCCAGTCGTCCTCGGCAAAGGGGTCCTCGATGCTGACAATCGGGTACTTCTTGCACAGATCGGCGTAGATGGCAGCCAGCTCCTCGTAGGTCACCCACTTGGTCGGGTCGCTGTTGGGGTTCTTGAAGTCCAGGTCGTACTTCTTCACATCCTCCTTGTAGAACTCGCTGGAGGCCACGTCCATGGCGATGTTCATCTTGCCAGTGTAGCCAGCCTGCTCAATGGCGTCAGAGATGAGCGCCAGAGCCTCGTCAGCGGAGCCGATATCGGGCGCAACGCCGCCCTCGTCACCGACGTTGCCGGCCGACTGGCCGTACTTCTTCTTCGCCAGGCCCTTGAGCTTCTGGTAAACCTCAGCACCCCAGCGCATGGCCTCAGTGAAAGAAGGAGCGTCACTACCGTCAGTTAGATACCGTAGCTCTTCGAAAGAGTTCTAACCCACAGGGGATAAGCAACTTACGAAGGAACAATCATGAACTCCTGGAAAGCCAGCGCACCGCCAGCGTGCGAGCTGTATATAGTTAGCCAAGACGTTCGCACAGTAGTAGCTTGTTTCGCGTCGCTGTCTTGAGCACTACTAGGGGAAGCCACCAGAGAAAACATACCCGCCGTTGAGGACGTTCATGAAGGGCACAGGGAGCACATAGGGCTTCTTGGTACCAGCCAGGTCGGACACATGGGCATACAGAGGAATACCCTGGAAAAGGCGTTAGCGGACACCTTGCACATGTAGCACAGTTGTATCAAAAAGCCGCCTAATGGCCAATTGAAGCTTACCTTCTCAGCGGCACCAGCCTTGGCAATGGCCAGACTGACGCCCAGAATGGCGTTGGCGCCCAGCTTCGTCTTGTTCGGGGTGCCATCGAGGTCAATGAGGAACTTGTCGACCTTCGACTGGTCCTTGACGTCAAGACCCTCCTTGATCACAGCGGGGCCGATGATCTCGTTGACGTTCTTGACGGCCTGGAGAACACCCTTGCCACCCCACTTCTCCTTGTCGCCGTCGCGGAGCTCGCAAGCCTCGTGCTGGCCTACTCTTGTCAGTGCCTTTTCCGAATGTTTTCTTGAATTCTATCAAACGCACCAGTCGAGGCACCAGACGGGACAATGGCGCGGTGCAGGCCGGTCTCGGTGACAACATCGACTTCGACAGTCGGGTTGCCGCGCGAGTCGTAGACACTGCGGCCGTGAATCTTGGTGATAGCCATGTCGTGTGAAGGAGAATTCGATTTGTATATGGGAGAGGTCGTCGGTCACTGAGATGAACTCTTGAAGCTACTGTTAGTCTTCTTGTCTTGAAGCTGAGTGGTTTGTTTCTTGTTGAACGAAGAGCAGAATTTGAGGAGGGGCGCGATTTAAGTGCGGCCAGCAGATGACCTACGTCAAAAAGTCGACCTTTGCTTTTTGCTGAGCTCCTTGGGGGAAAATATACCGCACAGATAGAAACAAACAAGCAAGGACAGAAATTTCAACAGGAGCGGAAAGGCTGGGGGAATATGACTCTTTGGGGGTGTGCGTGATTATCAAAAGAAAGCACCTCGCTGTTTCTCTCGCTGTATACGCAGATGGAGGGGAGTATAGTGGCGGGCCGTGACAGGATGCTCTTACCTAAATTGAAGTGGAAGTATTTGTGTGGTTTAAAGAAGGCAGGGACGGGGCAAACGAAGATCCAAGAACGAATGAGGCAACCGGGCCTTTAAATACAAACAGAGAAAGTGCGTTAGACCGCGGCGTGTTTTGCTGAGTGGTCTATTTCTTGCTGTGGGAGGGGCAACAGAAAGCTGTGTAGGCCGTTGCGGGGCAGGCGGCTCCCACGCAGCAAAAGGGTGGGGTGACGTTTTGTTGCGCGCGGCGCAAGTTATCTTACGAGTATGCAGGTGTCGGCTGTGTATCTGGTCTGTCTGTAACTGTACCAGTATACTGAATGCTATGCGCATAAGTGTTTGGGCAGATGAAGCTGCTGTAAACCGGTAATCATATCCCAGGGTTTCCGTGAACCCTTGTGTGTTCATGATGGCCTGCCATCACCAGTTTCAACCATGACATTTTGCCTAGGTAAAAAAAACATGCCGCCAATCCTGTCCTTTCTTCTCGTAACTCGGCAATGGCTATTGCTTAACGGAAGAAGCCGCCGGTCGCGGGTGTATTTGGCAATGGCCAGACGCGTAGCCGATGCTTTTTCGTGGCCCTGCCTTGCTGGCGGCGATCGTAGCCGGTAGAGCTGAGGCTATAGCGGGGTACCTGGATTTGCGGACGGGAAAGTTCAGGCACCCCGCTGTCCAAAATGCTCTTATAAAACCATCCTTGCATGTGATTGGTCAATGTCGGATCGCCGTTTTTGCATCAACAGCATGTGTCTGGGAATATAAATCGATATGCCCCGTAAGGCAGACGATAGGTATGAGGTGAGTTGGATTATATTCAACGTCTCTACTAGTTGCTGGGCAAGTATATACTGATTAGGCACAAAGAATCGTCGTACGGAGTATCAATCATCGAATGTGTGCTCCGTATTGAGAGACCGGCTGTAAACAGAGTGTAGGAAGAATATGAGAAGAGACAAAACTTTCCTTGTCTCCGAAGTTGCTCGAGCCCTTGCTGCTTTATCTACCATCTCGGCTTAAGAAGCTCTCGTATGTGTAGTCTGCTTCGGCAGCGGCTTGTCTCGGGTTGTTTGCGGTTTTAATGCTCTCTTCTTGTGGGGCTGGCCTGTGTCCGGAGTCCACCGCCTTGGGTCATATTTTGATTTTTTTTCTTTGTTACTTTTCAACCTGCCAGTTTGAGACGAAACTCGACGGTGAGCCGGCCGTCGCTTCTCGTATAGCCCGGCGGACCTTCCTTTACTGCTCTTCTTTCCTTTTTCATCTTATCGATCGTTCCTTCTTGCCTCAGCCGCCTCCGCTCGGTATGTTACCGTCATCGTCCCTTCTGCCTGGTGGCCGCCATAGTACAAAAACAGCGCTTTCGCCTGCCCTGCCTGCCCTGCGCCCCCGCTATGCTCTCTCCATAAAACGATCGCAACCGCCCTGGATTGCCCCGCTGTCGTCACCTGCCGCCCACGCCTTGTACGCACATCTGAGCCTTGCATTGCACACCGCCGCACCACTTCCCCTCCTCGTTTCTCTCTGACACACTCTTTAGCCGCCGTTCGCATTCAATTGCATTTCCACTCTCTCGTTCCATATTTGCGCAACACTGCCAGGCGCCTTCAACGTCTTCATCAGCATCACCCAACCTCCGTTCTCTTCGACGCAGCCCGCCTGCTCGAAGCTTTACTGCAACTTCTCTTCGCCTCTGCTCGCACCGGAGACACGCCATGTGCCGCCACGCTGGAGCCGAAGATGGCCATGCCACCATTGTGAACGCCAGGGAGCTACTGCCCACCAACGTTAAACCGACACACTATGATGTCACCCTTGAGCCAGACTTTGCAAAGCTCACCTTTGAGGGCAAGGTCATAATCCATGTGGATGTGGCCGAGGACAGCAACTCTGTGTCTGTCAACACGCTTGAGCTTGATCTTCACACTGTCAAGGTTTTGAGCGAGGATGGCGCTGTCGTCAGCGCGAGCCCTAAGGTCACCTATACCGAGGACACTCAGACATCCAAGATCGAGTTCGACGGCCGCCTGGCCAAAGGCACAAAGGCTCAGGTTGAGATCACTTTCACGGGCCAGCTGAACGATAAGATGGCCGGATTCTACCGTTCTACCTTCAAGAAGTCCGATGGAAGTGAGGGAATCATGGCCTCTAGCCAAATGGAGCCCACCGACGCTCGTCGCGCGTTCCCCTGCTTCGACGAACCGGCCCTGAAAGCTACCTACGGCGTCACTTTGATTGCGGACAAGCACATGACCTGTCTCAGCAACATGGATGTGGCATCTGAGGTTGATGTCAAGTCGACCATCACCGGCACCACCAGAAAGGCTGTCAAGTTCAATGTGTCACCCCCCATGTCTACATACCTTGTTGCCTTTGTTGTTGGCGAGCTCAACTACATCGAGACCAAGGATTTCCGTGTCCCGGTTCGGGTCTATGCACCGGATGGGCACGACATTGAGACCGGCCGTTTCTCGCTCGAATTGGCCGCCCGCACCCTGGCATTTTATGAAAAGGTGTTTGGCATCGATTTTCCCCTGCCCAAGATGGACCAGGTCGCCATCCCCGACTTTTCTGCAGGCGCCATGGAAAACTGGGGTCTTGTCACCTACCGCGTTGTCGATTTGCTTCTAGATGAAAAGACCAGCGGTGCCGCAACTAAGGAACGGGTTGCCGAGGTTGTCCAGCACGAACTGGCCCACCAGTGGTTTGGAAACCTGGTTACCATGGACTGGTGGGAGGGCCTCTGGCTGAACGAGGGCTTTGCCACTTGGGCTTCCTGGTACTCTTGCAACAAATTCTTCCCCGAGTGGAAGGTTTGGGAGAACTATGTCATCGACAACCTCCAGAGTGCCTTGTCGCTCGATTCGCTTCGCAGCAGCCATCCGATTGAAGTCCCCGTCAAGCGTGCGGATGAAATCAACCAGATTTTCGACGCCATCTCTTATTCCAAGGGCTCCTGCGTTTTGCGTATGATCTCTACGTACATTGGCGAGGATGCGTTTTTGGAGGGTGTTCGTCGCTACCTGAAGAAGCATGCTTATGGCAACACCCAGACAGGCGACCTCTGGGCCTCCCTTTCAGAGGCCAGCGGCAAGCCCATCGACAAGGTCATGACTGTGTGGACAAAGAAGGTTGGATTCCCTGTTGTTACAGTCACCGAGACAGAGGATTCAATCCACCTGAAGCAGAACCGCTTCCTCCGGACTGCCGACGTCAAGCCTGAAGAGGACACCGTTCTCTACCCTGTACTTCTCGGCATCCGGACCAAGGACGGCGTTGATGAAACGCCCATCCTGGATGTGCGCGAAAACGATTTCAAGCTGCCCAGCCTGGATTTCTTCAAACTGAACGCGAATCATACCAGTCTTTTCCGCACATCCTACACCCCGGAGCGTCTTGCCAAACTTGGCGAGGCTGCTAAGAAAGGCCTACTTTCCGTGGAGGACCGCGCTGGCATGATTTCCGATGCTGGTGCTTTGTCCGTCTCTGGCTACCAGAAGACATCGGGGGTTTTCAGTCTGCTGAAGTCCTTCAACACTGAGAATGAGTTTGTTGTTTGGAGCGAAATCATTTCGCGCTTGTCGGTCGTCCAGAGCGCGTGGATCTTTGAAGACAAAGCTGTCCGCGACGGTCTGGAAGCATTCCAACGTGATCTTGTCAGCGACAAGGCCCATAAGCTGGGATGGACCTTTTCTGATTCTGACGGTCATGTTGAACAGCAGTTCAAGTCGCTGATGTTTGGATCCGCTGGCCTGAGCGGCGACAAGACTATCATCGCTGCTGCCAAGGACATGTTCGAAAAGTTCATCGCTGGCGATACCTCGGCCATTCACCCCAACATCCGTGGCAGCGTCTTTGCGATGGCCCTGAAATACGGAGGCAAAGAAGAGGTTTGTTTTGCGAAGCGAATTACCCAAGGAACAGTGCAGCCGAAGCTAACTTTACGTTTAGTACGATGCAATCCTCAACTTCTACCACACGTCGAAGAACAGCGACGAGAGGAACACTGCACTGCGCAGTTTGGGTCGCGCCAAGGACCCCGAACTTATCCAGCGCACCCTTGAGCTTTTGAAGAGCAAGGACATCAAGGACCAGGACATTTATATGCCGGTCTCCGCTCTGCGTGGCCACCCTGCAGGTATTGAGGCCTTGTTCACGTGGGTGAGCGAGAACTGGGATTACGTTTACAAGCGCCTCCCGCCGAGCCTTACCATGCTCGGTACCATGATCAGCATTTCGACTTCCAGCTTCACCAAGCCCGACCAATTGGCCCGTGTTCAGGCGTTCTTTGCTGAGAAGAACACGAAGGGCTACGACCAGTCCCTGGCACAGAGCATGGATGCCATTCGCTCCAAGATCGGTTGGATCGAGCGTGATGGCGACGATGTTGCGGCTTGGCTGCGTGAGAATGGCTACAGCAAATAGCTAACCGCCAGGCTGTAAGTGATCACCATTGGCGAAGTTTTCTTTATGAGCATAGTTAGATAGCTTGTAAAAGGTGACACTTGATTCGCTGTTTTTAATGCACGTGACCAAACGCGACACCGGACCGACAGAAGTTCCGAGCTTTCCCGCGGAAATAGTGACCCATCGAGCCCATCCAGACTTCGGGCTTCAACTCCTCTTTTCCGGGACACAAGGGTTGAGCTGGAGATCACGAGCCGCCAGTGACGTCTCTACTTTATTCGATTGACCGACGTGTCTTCCTGCATTCGAAGGAAGCATCGCAACACGACATCTCCAATCATCTTCTTTTCTCCTTGGGTCATCGGCTGGCCGTAGGGAAAAGGCCTCATAAAACCGTTCGCCACTGGGCATCAGCCTCCTTCACCGCATTCGGATTTCGTCTCCCGCTCCGATTTTGTCCTTTTCGAAAACATGTCGTTCTTTCTGGCGGCCAGCAGCCGTCAGGCTTTGATCCGGTCGGCGCGGCCATCCGCAGCAGCAGCAACGGCCTCGGCCACGTCTACACACAAATCCGCCACGGCCGCATCAGCGGCTGCACGCCGGGCTGCATTCTCGACGACAGTGCGGCGGTCGAGCGGCGGCCACGGCTCCCACTACGACGCGCCAGGCGGGTGGCTGTTTGGCGTGAAGCCCGGCGAGAAGTACAAGAACGAGGGGTGGGAGAAGCCGTTCTTCTGGGGGTTCTGCGGAAGCCTCATTGTGTTTGTCTGCCTGCTGCCGTTTAAGCCGGACACGTCGTAAGTTGGGCCCTTTTCCCTGGGGACAGCTATATCTTGTATAGCAACGTTTCGAATGCTAACCGTTTGCCCAGGATACAAACATGGGCGCTTGAGGAGGCGCGGCGGCGGTTAGAAGCTGAGGGCATCCTGCAAGACCCCTTCCCGAGCAACAAGCAGTAGGGCACGCCATGACGAAGAGAATATCAAGACGGGAGGTCGCTGTTCCCCGGGTGAAGGGAGAGTGTTGCCGAAAGATGCACCGGAAGCGAGAAAACTCTAGAAAACAGGACAAAAAAAAAAGAGAATGAGATCTAGATTCCAGCTTTGTTATAGATGAGCCAGGTTGGGGCGCACGCGCAGCTGAGAACGGGTTTTGGGAGGGAAGCAGAAAGACATTGCGTACGCTTCGGGTGTGAGCATAGCCTTTTGCCATTGTGTGTAGCTGATTGCATTTTCTATACGATATTTTTAACTGACGTTTTCCGTCGAGTGCCTTTCCGCAATTATGGCAGCCACTAAATTTGATTTCGTGCTTTTCCGTTGTATGTCCTCGTTAAAACCAAATGGCAGCCGTAGATCAAAAGCACACAGCACGGATCCCTACTCGCAGACGTAGCTCCACGCGTGCTCCTCGTCACCATACTGGATACCCTCCATCCAGTCCTTCATGCGCATGGCGATCTCGCCCGACTCCTCGTTGTCCTTCAGTCCACAGGACACGGTGTTGCCACGGTGGCTGATGCTCCGCACCGGACTGACAATTGCGGCCGTGCCGGTGCCAAACGCCTCGATGAGCCGGCCTTCGCGGTCCGCCTCGGCCAGCTCGCCCATCGTGTACTTGCGCTCAACAATGGTCCAGCCCTCGGGCTGCAGCCGCTCACGGGCGAGCGCGAGGACAGAGTCACGCGTAACACCCTCAAGGATGGTGCCGTCAAGTGGCGCCGTGATGAGCTCCTTGGCACCGGTCTCCTTGTTGCGCAGAGCAACGAAGAAGTTCATGGTGCCGACCTCGGTCACGTACTCCTCCTCGCCAAAGAGCCAGAGGTTCTGCTGGAAGCCGCGGCTCATGGCCTCGCGCTGGGGCACAATGCACGGCGCGTAGTTGGCGCCAAGCTTCTTGTCGCCGACACCGCCGGGCCACGCGCGCACGGCGTAGTCGGTGGCCTCCAGCGAGACGGCCTTGAAGCCGGTCGGGTAGTAGGGGCCGACGGGCGACGCAATGACAAACAGCAGCGCCGAGCCCGGCGGGCCCACGCCGAGCGTGGCCTGCGTGCCGATCATGGTTGGCCGCAGGTACAGCGAGTAGCCGCGGCGGTCCGGGATGAAGCGGGACTCCAGCTGCGCGAAGCGGGCAATGAGCTCGATCATGGCCTTCTGGTCAAAGGACGGGAGCGCAATGCGAGTGGACGACTTGCTGAAGCGCTCCATGTTCTTGTCCGGACGGAACAGGCGGATGCGCCCGTTCTTGTCCTTGTACGCCTTCATGCCCTCGAAGCACTCAAAGGCATAGTGGAAGACACACGTGGCCGGGTCAAGCGAGAGGTTCTGGTAGGCCTTGATCTCGGGGGCGTACCAGCCCTTCTCCTTGTCCCACGCAATAGTCATCATGTGGTCTGACGGGCTTTGTTAGAGACAAAGAAACGAATGATAAACTGCAACGCACGCACCGGTGAACTTCTGGCCAAAGACAAGCTCCTCCGGCTTGCTGAGCTCTCCTGGGTGGTCGGTCTTGGTGATCTTCAGCGCCGCGGGGTTGATGTCCGGCATCGACGTCGCCGAGCTGTACTGTCGCCGGGCCTGCGTCTTCTGGACACTGCACAGTAGTAACCGGGCACCAGCAGAAGCACCAGAGGTCTGCACTTGCGGTGTGCGCAGGGCCGCGGCCGCACAGCCGAGCCGGCGGAAAGATAGCCGTTGCATGATTGAAAACGTTTTGTCGAGTAGGGCTGCCAAAGGAATTACGGCAACGGTAGGGGGGAGGGAGAAATAAGAGGAAAATAAGCGACGTCGCGAGAGGGGTAAAGCCCGCCGGAAGCCGAGTGTCAGATAAGCTGGTGTCCAGAGAAGGGGAGTCTAGTGTGACTCCCTCGCGGCGGGATGCGGCTATACCTGGGTTGTTTTTTTTTCCCCTGGCGCTGCTACCCTTACCCGCCCGTCCCCCGCCCGTGGCATCGGAGTGTTATCGGAGGTCAAAGGCGGTCAGCCAAAATCCACGTGATGTTATATAATCATACTATTTTGCCGGGTGATCTGTTCGTATGGGCAGGAGTGGTGAACGTCAGTAGCAACAGGCAGCAGGCAAGCTCCAACAAGTCTTTTTGTCGATATGCTATTTAAAAAGACTGGTTCTGCTGTGCCTATACGGGTTCCTGTATTTTTCTTATTTTTCTTATATTCTCCTTGAGCTGCGTTCCGAAAATCGACGACTTGTACGACCCTTGAACTCCAAATTCACCTCGAGCACTCGCCGAGATCCCATCGAACAGGGTTCCCGCGGACCCGGCCCCGGCACCGTTTCTTTGGACCCTAGGGCGATATGACGGTGCTGTTACGAAAGCGCATATTGTATTCCAGTACCTGATCACACGTCCCTTTCCCGCCACTCGACAACCGGGGCCTCCCGCCCCCCACCAATATTGACGCGATGTTCTCCTCCGCGTTCAAGTCGATGTCCTCGAACATCAACAGCCACTATTCAATTTCGTCCACAACAACTTCGACAGCTGGGCCATGGAAGATTTACGATGCGAAGAAGAAGTCGACCGGCAAGGCTTACTCGGTGTTTGTCTTTGACCGCAAATCCCTAGATGCCCACGCCGGCTCCATGGGCCGGTCCGGGGCCGTTGCGTTCAAGCGTGCAGCCGATGAGGTCGTGGAGCGACTGAAGAAAGAGGCGTCGTCTCTGGCACGGCTGCGCCACCCGAGCGTGCTGGAGCTGGTCGAACCGGTCGAGGAGACACGCGGGGGCGGTTTGCAGTTCGTGACAGAGGCAGTGACTGCCTCGCTGGCGAGCCTGATGCAGGAGAAAGACGAGCAGGAGCGGTCAGGTGGTGTGGGTGGTCGCTCAAGTCGCTATGTGACGGAGGATGCAGGCGGCGTTCGGCGACGGCGCGAGCTGGAGATTGACGAGCTGGAGATCCAGAAGGGTCTGCTGCAGCTGGGCAAGGCGCTCGAATTCCTGCACGAAAACGCCGGTCTTGTTCATGGAAATCTGACGCCCGACGCCGTGCTGGTCAACGCCAAGTCCGACTGGAAAATCAGTGGTCTGGCGTTCTGCGGCCCGGCCGAGGTTGGCGCCGCAGGGCCGTCATCCTCGTTCCAGCCCGTTAGTCTGTCCGAGATTCTGAACATGGATCCGCGGCTGCCACGCTCGGTGCAACTGCAACTCGACTATGCGTCGCCAGACCTCATTCTGGACAACAACATGACGCCGGCGACAGATCTATTTTCGCTGGGGCTGTTGTGCGTCGCGCTGTACAACTCGCCGCATCGCTCGCCCATCGAGGCACACGCCAGCGTGTCGACCTACAAGCGTCTGTTTTCGTCCTCGTCGACCGTCCCCTCAACGAGCAACAACTATCTGTCATCCCGGCCGCTTCCGCGCGAGCTGGCCACGCACGTCCTGCCACGGCTGATCACGCGTCGGCCTGCACAACGCATGACGGCCCAGGAGTTCCAGGCGAGCGAGTACTTTGACAACATCTTGGTGTCGACGATCCGTTTCTTAGACGCCTTTCCGGCCAAGACCCAGGGCGAGAAGACCTCGTTCATGCGGGGCCTCAACAAAGTGCTGCCATCGTTCCCCAAGGCGGTGATGGAGAAGAAGGTGCTTCCAGCTCTGCTCGATGAGATGAAGGACCGCGATCTGGCGCCCCAAATCCTCCAAAACGTGTTTAAGATTATCGAGCTTCTCCCCTCGGCAAAGCGCGTGTTCTCCGAGCGCGTGCTCCCGTGCTTGAAGGAGCACTTTTTGACGCCGACAACAAAGCCGCCAGGACAAGAGCGCGATGGCCCGCGGGATGCAGCGCTCATGGTTGTTCTCGAACGACTTGCCATTGTTACGAAGAACACCAACGGCAAAGAATTCAAAGATGGTATGCTACTCAATTGTCACGAGCTAAAGACTTCAACTAATCACGAGCAGATGTTTTGCCCATTGTTGCGTCTGCACTGGAGTCCACAACACCATCGGTTGTTGATACGGCTCTGCGGAGTGTGCCATCGATGCTGCCGATGCTGGACTTTAGCACGATCAAGCACGAACTGTTTCCAGTGGTGGCCACGATCTTTAGCAAAACGAATAGCTTAGCGATCAAGATCCGCGGGTTGCAAGCGTTTGTCGTACTATGCGGCGGATCGCCCGACGGCAATACCGACGACGGCCTCGATGGGATCAGTGCTGAGAAGAAGCGTGGGACGGCGTCCACAGCTCTGGACAAGTACACGATGCAGGAGAAGATTGTGCCGCTGATCAAGGGCATCAAAACAAAGGAACCGGCCGTGATGATGGAGGCTCTGAACGTGCTGCGTGTTGTGGGGAATGTCGCAGATGCGGACTTTGTTGCCCTGCACCTGCTGCCCATTCTGTGGACCATGGCGCTGGGTCCGCTGCTCAATCTGAAGCAGTTCCAGGCGTTCATGGCGCTGATCAAGACGCTCTCGGCGCGCGTCGAGGAGGAGCAGGTCCGTAAGCTGCAGGAGCTGTCAGGGAACGACATGACTTCCGGGGGGAAGAATGGCTCGAGTTTGCTGATGGACGAGTTTTCGTCGTTTGGCGGCGGCGGCTCGGTATTTGACGCCCCGGGTGGAGGCGAGGAAGACGATTTCGAGAGACTTGTCAAGGGGAAGACTGGCGGTGGAAGCAGCAGCGGTGGCGGTGGCAGTGGCTTGATGGACGGCGGCTGGGATACTTCTGCGCCGGCGTCGTCAGGCTCTGCGGCTCTGCGGTCACCTGCGTTAAGCAGCAGAGGCAGCAGCAACCGAATCAGCAGCACGACATCGACGGCAACACCTGTGTCGCCAGCGGCATCTGTGACACCGGCGCCGGCCTTTTCGTGGTCGACGACGCCGGCTGCACCTGCTGCCGCCAGCAGTGGGCCATCTGCATCGGCCTACCGCACCGTGACGCCGGACCTAGGCGGATTCGCGGCTATGACACCAACCTCAACGCAGTTCTCGCAGGCCCTGCCCGCACGACCCTTGGGCAACACATCCTCCAGCTGGTCGACGACGCCCACAGCCGCGTCAACAACACCAGCGATGCCAGCTGCAAACTGGACAGCAGCAAGCCGACCGGCTGCCAGCACAAGCGCCTCCTTTTCCCTGCCACCGCCACCGGCGACAGGCATGGCCAGCAATGCCGGCTCTATGTCGTCGTCATCTGCCTTTAGTCTTCCCCCACCGCAAGCAACGGGGGCCAACTACAACCGTGCAGCGTTGGGCCTGGGACAACCGGCTACATCGACCATCAGCACGCCTGGGATGTCGACAATGGGGATGGGTACGATGGGCGGGATGAGTATGAGCAATATGGGCAGCATGAACAGCATGGGCAACATGGGCAACATGGGCAACATGGGCAGCATGGGCAGCATGGGCAGCATGGGCAGCATGGGCAGCATGGGCAGCACGAGCATGGGCATGGGCATGGGCATGAACGGATCCAACATGGCTGGCTCGGGTGGCGCCATGATGCCTACGCAGTCGGGCAAGACGGGACTGGACAAATACGAAAGTCTCCTGTGAGAAGGGAGGAAAGTCGGATGTTTTCTCGTTGGAAAGGGGCCCCATATAGATTGGAGTTTGTGTTTTGTTTGACTGCGGCGTGTTTTTGCGAAGCGAGTGCTTTTAATTCAATGCACAGTCTCGTTTATACCTCAATCATTGATCTTTTTACGAGGCAAATTGACGGTGCAAAAACAAGAAATGTGACCACAACTGATTCCCGACTTGTCACAGAGAAACAAGACGCTCTCTCCAAGTCGGGCGCCCAGCAACGGGTCCGGACAAAACCATCTTATCTGTGCCAGAAGGAAAAGCGCGCGCCCTGTTGGAAAGCAGGGTGTGTGCTGTCACACGCATCCCCGAGAGGACGGTGCGTTACTGGCAGGAACAAAGGGAGATAGGTGGGAGGAGGGAATAGTGACAAGCACTTGCTTGGGAACAATTGGCCTTGCTCATTGCGCCTAACAAGCCTGCCGACTCATCCTGCCGTACAACAATATGATCTGTGCGGGTTCGTCTGCCCCTGAGAACGAGTCAAACGGGAGGATGAGCGGGAGCGAGGCAGAAGAGAGCAGAAAGCCGGTCGTAGATCGACATCATCTATCCGATTGAAGTAAAAGACAAATCCTTTCCCAATCCATGTCATCTTGCGACGGCGATGAGATGAACATTGGTCCCCTTTTGGGTGTGTCGTGTTTAGAATTGCGGAAGAAGCAAAAAATTGCGAGAGGAATTTGGCGGCTTAAATGGGTCGACGATTTCGCCGGCCGTCACCGCCTGGCCGAATTGGGCTGCCAGACGCTTATCCGCTTGTCAACATAGTGAGGAATTTCAAAAGGAAAAAAAAAGGAAAGAAAGGGAGAACATCAAAAATTAAAAGATTCAAGGTATAAGAAAGAAGTCAAATATAAATAATCTACAGATATTATCAGATTACTATGGTTTTGGTATTCAATACAAGTATGGAATCTGTAAAGCTTCATGGACAGCGACAAAAACAGCCGAAAAAAAAAAAAGAGAGGACAGAAAAAAAAAAAAAAATACATAAAATAAAATAAAACAAAAGTAAGGAACATATTAGAAACACTGTTGAAAAACTACAAGATACTTGACCTCGATGATAGACGCTAAACATCACCGTGCAGCGTGTGACGAGATCATGACCAAACTGCCTCTTCTACCAAGCCCCCGACGTCCGTCCCATGTCCATCCGGCCCGCCCACCCTCCTCGCATGCTGCCACGCTTTTGGCCGCCGAGCCGTCTTTCACACAAAATACATTTGGGGGCGGAAACAAATGCACCAACCGCTGCACGACCCCTGTCACTGACGTACTATCGTCTGGATCGTGGCCCACTTGCCAGCGCATAGCAAACGACATCGCGAGTACGCTCCGTAGTGTCTCGCAGACCGGCCATGTGTCGGGTCCGTGGAGGCACTACAACGGCTGCGCACTGCACACCCGCAGACACCAACCAGCACGCTGACGGCAAAAACACGGCTTGACCAGCCAACCCCTTCCCCCTCCTCCTCCCCCCACGGCACGGATGGTGGTCCTGCCTCGCGATGATTTGCTGGGCGCCGGGCCAGCGCTGCGCACCTCGGCAAGGTCAGTGGAGCGGGCTGGTGTGTTTCCCCGAGCCCACCGGGTCCTGTCAGTTTTTTTTTTTTTTTTTTGTTCTTGTTTCTGAATTTGCCATGCCGCGTTGCCGTCGTGCAGCGATCAGCAGACCCTGGGCGGCCGGGGTGTTCGATGAAACCACAAAACTTTATCTGCGGTGCGAGAACAACACGTCGGAAATGACGGCCGCAAAGCAGGAAAAGAGCGAGAAAGTAGAAAACAAAACGAGCCCAAAAATCAGAAACTAGCCCGCCCGCACGGCACCGTCCTGCCCTGACCGCCAGACCGGGCTTCCACCGACTTCCACCGCCGATTCATGCACGCTGCAGCCCAAGCGCGCGGCGGCTGCTCACACGACCCCGGTTGTGGGTGCACCGGGCGACGCTCCTACGAGGCAAGGGATGAATGGATGGAGGGTGGGAGGGCCACCGTGGCGGCTGGACGTTCTGTCTCTGGAAAGGGCCGACCGTGATGGTGTCCGGACGTCGCCTTTTGTGGCCCGGGACGAAGGGGGTGGGCGGGAGGATGAGGAGGAGGAGGAGGAGGAAGGAAGGCGTAAGTTTGGATGCAACGGTAGAAGGCTGTTGTCTTTCACGGGCGCATGTGTCCTGTCCGTCCGAATGACGCCTTGTTGCCGTAGCATCTCAGCAAGTGACAAGCACATCCAGCACGAGGTCGTTCCAAATACACCCGTCGATGTCTAGGAAACCCCCCTGTGTGCTCGCTTGCACAGGAACGTCGTGACTGCACGGATTCTTCGTTTCTTGGGAGTGGAGATCCTGGACTTTTTCGTCTTCATGACGATGTGCTGGTTGGCTGCTTCATCTGTCTTTCGATTAGCTTTTCTTGGTTTTTTTTTTCTCTTCTTCCTTTTGCTACCCATGATGATCACCCCCCCCCCCCCCCTCTTTTGTTTCCGGTTTTGTGTCTAGGAGTGAGAAGTCGCCGGCATGGACGAAACGCGGTTCGGCGGCTTTACACCGACTCTGTATAAACATCCCCCCACCGGTCCTCGATATAGCGGGCGTCGTCGTCCCGTTGTTTACTATCTTATATAGTAGTATGGCCGCTTTCCATATTTTTCATTTGCATCATTGTCTAGTTGGCCAATCTTTTAGTGTCCTGGTTACTTTTTGTGTGCCAGAGCTGCATTTTGTTCTTGTTCTTCTTTGCGTCTGCGTTCGGCCTGCACCGGGAGACCACACTCCTCGTCATGACGGGCCAGACGCCTCGTAGGCGTTCGCAGAGGCAATCCGGCATTTATTTCACCAACGCCGTCTACTACACAAGCGATGCCATGTACAGTAACTACACGCCGGCGCAGCTGAATTACGACTTTGTCGACCTCGTCTACTACGCATTTGCCTCCGTCGACCCGGATGGATATGTGCCTGTGAGTTCAGGGGGATTGGCCGTTTTCAGAGAGAGCGCACACTGCTAATGTTCGTGTGTCATTGTAGCTGAGTGATCAATGGGCCGGCCTGGAGGCGCCCTGCGATAATACCTACGGAGCGCTGGGTTCGCTACAGAAACTGAAGAAGGAGTATCCCTATCTGAAGGTCCTGCTGTCCGTCGGCGGCAGCCAGTCCAATCTGTTCTTCCCCGAGGTGGCCGCCAACCGGGTGCGGCGAGAGGCCTTTGCTCAGTCGGCGTACAGCATGATTGAGGCGTCGGGACTGGACGGCATCGACAGTAGGTTCCCCCCCCCCCCCCCCCCGTGATGCTTGAATACTAACACACAGTCAACTGGCTCTACCCGGCCGATGCGCAGCAGACGACCGATTTCCTGGCCCTGCTGGAGAGCACGCGCCGGTTTCTGCCCGCGGACCGCTACTATTTGACGACCACGCTGCCCGCCAGCTGCGACGATCTGCAGCGTTTCAATGTGCGCCGCATCGCCCAGCACGTTGATCTTCTGAACGTCGCCGCCTACAACCTGTACGGGCCCTGGTCTGCCGTCTGCGGCCACCACGCCCAGCTGTACGCCGTTGGCCGCGACGGGGCCGGCTCCGCTGGCGCCAGTGCGTCGGGCGCGTCCGCCGTCAAGTACCTCATAGAGCACGGCGTGCCGTCCAAGAAGATCCTGCTCGGCGTTCCGCTCTTTGGCCGCAGCTTTCTCACGAAGACCGGGCCTGGGTACCCGTTTGCCGGCATCGGCGGCGGCACCACCGCCCATGGTGACGCTGGCACGTATGCGTTCTATGAGCTGCCGCGGCCGGGCGCAATGGAGCAGGTTGACAGGCGTGCCATGGGCGCCATGTGCATTGGGGCCGATGGCGAGTTCGTCACGTACGACAATCCCGAGACGGTCAAGGCCAAAGCGCAGTTTTGCAAGCAGAAATCCCTGGGCGTGCGTTCTTTCTTCGAATCCTTCTTTTTTTCAATACGCACCAGCTGACAATGCAGGGCCTCTTTTATTGGGCAGCGCCCTTTGACGACATACAGCCGTCTCGAAGTCTAGTTGCTGCAGGGTACCGAGCACTGCACGGCCAGGAGTATCGGGAGAAAAGATAAATGGAAAAAAGACAGTTATTTGGGCATCACTGGAGGATACCTGCGGGTTCTGTTTTTTCCGTCTTCCTTTTGTTTGATTTAGCAACATTGCTCATGCGTTTCCAATCGTTGGGCTGCCGTGGGGGTCACTGGTTTTTTGCCCGTGACTGTGGGTGACCGATCCGGTGGTCCGAGACTTATCAGACAAGCCAAACGAGAAAACGGCTCATCCTCTTTTTTGCGTATCTTCTGTGTTGGTGCTTCGTGGGATGCCAGTTTTCCGTATGCGGAAAGGCAAGACGCTCTCTTACAGGAGGGCTGCAAGCAAGTGGGAACCTCCCGCGCTGTGATGAAGACAAGAAGAGAATACAGCGGCAGGGGTGGGGTGAGAGTGGGATGAAGGATGAATGCGAATGATTTTTTTGTTCTGAGGAAGACCTAGGATTTTTGGCTTTCAGTCACTATCGTGCAGTACAAGGCAGGCTGTGACAGTGAACAGATACCAACATTTTCTCTGTCTGGCTCCGTGGGATTTAAGGAAAATCAAAGAACTGATGGTTGTAAAAAAAAAAAAAGCGAAGAGAAAACAATATTCACACAGCTCTGAGTTCAGTTTGTATAGTCTATAGGCGCTTCTCCTTGTCAGTACAGATATATATAGATCAAAGAATCGCGTAATATAGCACTTTTCATCTTCATCTCGTCTTTCTTCAACCCCTCAGTAGGTCTTCAGGCATTAGCTGCGTTCGTTTCAGGTGAGGTTCTTACACTGCGTTACGAGCTAACGGTTTTGCTGCAGCGAGCCGCCTTTATAGATCGCACGTGCACCCGCGTTTTCTGCCACCGCCTTCCCATTCGAGAACGGGCCTGAGCTCTGCAACGTGGACACCCCGGGCGTCGTCGACCTTGCTCCGACCACCGCAACTGCATGCCGTCCCCGTTCGTCTTCTTGCCGACTTTTGCCCTCTTACGCTGATGGGATTGCTATTGCACACCACCCGATCGCGACAGCCGCTGTGAGCGCGCCCTCCTTTCTTTGCCTGGCGGCCCTTGGCCTCGGGCATTTCCTCCTCGATCCCTCGATCACAGTGCATCTCCAACCATGAGCATCAGCACGCTGTCCGGGTCGGCGTCTCCGAATGGGGGTACGTGTTTATTATCTAGACTTGAACCATCTGTGCACCACTAACCGCACAGACTACGATCCGGTCGCCAATCTCAACATCCTTTTCAGCAATGCATCGGCCGTCGGCTCCGTCGCCGCGGTCTCCCAGCGGCTGCGACTACACACCGACAGCCTCTCGGCCTCGATAGCTTCGTTGGAGACGGCACAGGCGTACGGCTCCGGCTCGTCGCTCGACCGGATGCAGGCCGCGCAGTCGGAGCTGGCGTCCGTGTTTGCGCGCATCCAGGACGTGCGCAACCGGGCCGTGCAGACGGAGGAGGACATCACGACGATGACGGCTGACATCAAGCGGCTGGACGGCACGAAGCGCAACCTGACCGTGTCGATGACGGCGCTGAAGCGGCTGCAGATGCTGACTACGGCGTACGAGCAGCTGCACGGGCTGGCGCGGACACGGCAGTACCGCGACTGCGCCGGCCTGCTGCAGGCGGTGCTGCAGCTGATGCGTCACTTCCACAGCTACCGGTCGATTGAGCAGATTGCCGTGCTGAGCCGCGGCGTGGGCGAGCTGCAGCGCGAGCTGCTGGAGCAGGTGTGCGAGGACTTTGAGCTGGCCTTTGCCAAGGATGAGGTGGCCGCGCGCCGCGGTGTCCTGGCCGAGGCGTGCCTCGTGGTAGATGCGCTGGGCGACCAGGCGCGCGCGCGTCTCGTCACCTGGTACGTCAACACGGAGCTGCGCGAGTACCGCCAGGTGTTCCGCGGCAGCGACGAGGCCGGCAGCCTGGACAACATCGACCGGCGCTACGCCTGGTTCCGGCGCACGCTCAAGACGCACGAGGAGGAGCACGCCGCGCTGTTCCCGGCCCACTGGCGCGTCAACGAGTCGCTGGCCACAGCCTTTTGCGACGGCACCCGCGACGACTTCCGCGGCATCCTCGAGCGGAGCATGCGGCGGGCAGACGGCGCGGCGACGGGCTCTGCCAATAACTCTGGCGCCAACAACAACAGCAACAGCAGCAGCAGCAGCAGTATCGATGTCAACCTGCTGCTGCGCTGCCTGCAGGAGACGCTCGACTTTGAGCACATGCTGGAGCGCCGGTTTGCCAGCCACCCCAACGAGCGGCAGCCCCGCGCAAGCATCGACACGCTCAGCTCGGGCGCAGACGAGCGCACGCACAGCTTCCACGGGTCCATATCGGTCGCGTTCGAGCCGTACCTCAGCCTCTGGGTGGAGCTGCAGGACCGGCAGTTGGCGGCGCTGATTCCCAAGTACCGCGCCCAGCCGCTGGTGGCGGAGGACGACGAGTTCTCGCCCGAGAGCGTGGCGCCGTCGGCGCTGGAGCTGTTCCACGTGTACAAGACGACGCTGTCGCAGTGCGCCAAGCTGTCGACGGGCGAGCGGTTGCTGGACCTGACGCGCATCCTGGCCAAGTACCTGGACGAGTATGCGCAGCAGGTCCTGCTGCCCGCACTGCAAGTGCCTGGCCTTGGTGGTGTTGGCGGCGGTGGGAGTGCGGGTGCGAGCGGCGCGGCGGGGGCGCCGGTGAACGACGCGATTGTGGTGCTGAACACGGCCGACTTCTGGCACCGCAACACGACGCAGCTGGAGAACAGCCTGAAGAAGCGGATCGACGCCGAGTTTGCGGAGCGCGTTGACCTGTCGTCGCAGGCGGACGCGTTCCTGGGCGTGGCCGGCAGCGTGGTGCAGATGCTGGTGCGCAAGGTCGAGCTGGCGTGCGAGGGCCCGTGGCGCGAGATGCGCAACACCAACTGGAGCCGGATGGAGGGCGTCGGCGACCACAGCACGTACGTGACGGAGCTGATCAAGGTGATCCGGGAGAAGGCCGAGGCGATCCTGGCGGTGGTGGCGCAGCCGCAGTACGCGCGCGCCTTCTGCGACCACGTGGTTGAGGCCGTGGCGACGGCGTACCTGACCAACATTGTTCAGTGCCGGCCAGTGTCGGAGGTGGCGGCAGAGCAGATGCTGCTGGACAAGTATACGCTGACCAAGGCGCTGGAGACGCTGCTGTCGCTGCACGGTCCGTCGGCGCCGCCAGCGCCGGCACCGGGCCAGCCACCCGCGCCGCCGAGCGTGGCGGCGGCCAGCTTTGTCAAGCGCGTGAACCACAGCATGGGCAAGGTGGACCCGCTGCTCAAGACGCTGCAGGTACGGGCGTCGCCGCCCGAGGGCCTGGTGCAGGCGTACCTGATCCACATTGCCGACCGGTCCGAGACCAACTTCCGCAAGATCCTCGACCTCAAGGGCGTGCGCAAGCACGAGCAGCCGCACCTGGTCGGGCTGTTTGCCATCCATCGCGACAGCCCGAGCGCGGCGCGCCAGCTGGTGGCGAGCTCGCCGCTGCTGACGCCGCTGATGAACACGGGCAGCAACAACAGTCTCTTGGCGGGCGGCGGCGGCGGCGGCGGCGACGGCAGTGGTGGTGGTGGCAGCAGCAGTGCTCTGGGCGGCATTGGCGGCATTGGCGTCGGCGGCAGTGGCCTGTCTATCTCTACGGCACTCGGCGGCGTGGCGCCCGGGGCAGCCGGGGCGGCCGTGCGGTTCGACGCGGCCAGCCTGGGCGAGAAGCTGCTGAGCGCGGCGCGCGACGGCGTGGACCGGCTGGGCACGGGGGCGCCGGGCGGCAGCAGCGGCACAAACGTGCTGGGCGGCTCGCCGGGCGGGGCGGACGGCGGCGTGGGCGGGCTCGGGGCGACGGCGCTGGAGAAGGTGGCGATGAACGAGAACCTCAAGAGCATCGGCAACTTCTTCCGGCGCGACATTGGCGGGCTCGGGGCGCGGTTCGGCAAGCGCGACGTCACGCCGACGGGGCAGGGCGAGGACGGGCGCCACTGAGGGCGCAGGCACACGACGAATGCATTTCAGCAAAGTCCATTAGAATTTACAGCCGACTGGCGTTGGAGCTCATGTTGGAGGACACGCCTTGGGATCCTCTGCACAGCACAGACAGCAGCAGGGCAGTGCCCATAGCCCATCTACGAACATGGCAGCGCCATCGGGGTCGGCGGTGACACGGCCTGCGTTGTGATATTAATAGACTGCAGTGGAGAGACGTGCCACGGGCTGTTGGGCGAAATGTCTTGTTCGTTTACGAGCTTACGCTCCCCGGCTAGGCGTCTGCCGACCTTTCGACGATCGTTTCCCTGTTCTTGTGGGATTTTCCCCCGTTTTTGCCCTTCCAAGGCACACACGCCGATCGGCCGACACACCGCGCAGGACGACAGACGTCAGATCTGACGGCAGCCATCCCAAGCCGGTTCGGGCGGGACTAGTCCAGGCGGCTCCAGTGGGTTAATACAGCGGGGCTACAGGCGCCGCACCGGAAGATCGCCGCCCCATCTGCGGGGAGCCGGGTCAGCTGGCGTCCAGTGGGCTAACTTTCTCGTATTGGCAGCCAGGCGAGCGGCAAACCTGCTGTGAGACAGGGCCTTTTGTGCGAGCCTGCACCGTAAGCCGCCATGCCTTGCTTCGTATTTTGGCTGTCCTGTGACGGCGGGCAGGCGGCGATCGGCACGGGCGGCGACAGCGGCGACGCCGGCGACGGGATGACGATGCACGAGAAACACAAAGAAGACAACCTCGTATGCCGTGGACCTCGTATTCAAACTGGGCCGTCTCACTCGTGTGTCCGGTTTTGACATTTACGATCACGTCTGCTTCTGAGCATATAAGGAGGCCCAAAGACGCCGTCTTCCTCTGTCTGCATCAACTCACGCTCAACTCACTTCAACCTTTGGCTCATCCTCAACCCACTACCACTCATCATGCACTTCACCGCTCTTGCAACTGCCGTGGCCGCTGCCGTCGGCGTGGCCCATGCTGCGCCCGTTGCTTCGGCCGCCCAGGCCCCCTCGGGCAGCTTCTACCTCAAGACGGCCGCCAAGTCGTCGGACAAGAGCGCCTTTTCGAACCTCTACGTCTACGCCTACCACACGGGCGCCGGCCTGAGCGACGCCATGCTGTCGGCCAACAAGTCGCACGCCGTCCCGGCCTCTGCGCTGACCGGCGCCGTCCCCGGCGCCACGGACACCGACTACTTCAGCGTCCTGTTCGACCTGGGCTCCTCGGTGCCCTATGCGCTCGTGCCCGGGGCCGCCGACACCATCTACGCCGGCTGGCAGCCCGTGGAGATCAACGCCGGCGGCAGCGGGCCGACGAACGAGACGGCCTTTTTCCTGAATGCCGACGGTGCGCTGGAGTGGACCAACACGGCCGGCACCAGCGTGGGCAGCAGCTTCAACGGGTGGCTGGGTAGGTGCTCTCCTGTCTTTTTCTACCATGCTGTTCGGTCACTAAACAACACACAGTCTGCCAGTGGTGGCACGCCGACATTGACGACACCACGCAGCCCGGCGTGCAGCTGTTCTTCCGCGAGAACGGGTACGGCAACACGACGCCGACGTCGTGTGCGGACGTCGACCTGGTGCTGGAGTCTGTGGAGTGATTGGGGGGTGTATGGGGACTGTATATAAGACGGACAAAGACTGCAGATTGTACATAATGTAATGAAGCGAAGAGAAAAGAGAAACGAAGAGAATCCGATCGACTTCTGGCTGACAAAGAACCCCAGGCCTGCACACCAGGCCATCTGCCACCCGACACAGCATTCTGTCCCGTGGATGACATGCCGTGCAAGCCTTTCACGTGCCTGCTCGTGCTCGTGCTCGTTCTCGTGCTCGTTCTCGTCCCGGTCTTCGTTCTCGAGGCTGGCATGCCGCGCGGTTTGTGCGTACGAGAAAGAGTGGATCCCAAGCAAGATCCAATTCTCCCATTGGCCAGCCTTCTCTAGCAGCACGCTTGAGCTCGTTGACATCCGCTGTCGGCTTCAAACAATCGCTCTGTTTGGCGCACAAATCGCGCCCTCGCCACTCTGGTTGCGACCGCGCCGGCGCCCTTTGCATGTTTTTATGCGCTGGTTTTGCGTCGACAAGAGCCTGCGTTCCCCTTTTTTCCATGCGCTTCCACTGCTGACGCCGCCTGCCGTTTGGACCTTTTCTCCTTCTTTTACCCCTCCTCTTTCCTTCTTTTTTTCTTTTTTTCTCCTTCACTTTTCTTTTCTTCACCATCTCCCTTTGTTCACGTTTGCATCTCACGCCCGACCACAGGAAACACACAACTCAACACCATCGACAGAGTGCGTGGCCGTACGACAGCGTCGTATTACGCTACTCGACTTCATCTCCCCCCTTCCCCCCTCCCCCCCGCGTCCTTCTCTCCCTTTGCTCTTGGCCTGGCTCAGACACACGCATTCCTGCTTTGCATCCGCCCACCATGCCTCTGTCCCTGCCAAAGGCCAGCAGGCCCAAGACGGGCCGCAAGAGCTTCGCCTTTCCCCGCCGCCGGCGTCGCCAGGGCGCGGCCAACGGCGCTCTCCCCGGTGCGGCTGCTGCTGCTGCTGCTGCTTCCGACCGTGCAACGACATCGATCCTCGTGGGCAACCTGCACTGTCCCACCTGCGTGTCCACGATCCGCGATGTGCTGCAAGAGGCCTGCGCCGGCCACATCCGCTGGGTGTCACCCAACATTGTCACGTCCGTCGTCACCGTGGAACACGACGCCGATGTTGCGCCCAGTGACATGACCGACGCCCTGGCCAATGCCGGCTTTGAGATTTGCGGTGTCACGTCGTCCGCCCAGGCGGCGGCCGTTGCCGACCAAGACCATGGCATGGGGCCCGTGGAGCTGGACGGGGCGTCAGACTCCAGGGCGCCTGGAACCGTCAGCATGCCAGCGACCGACGCGCAGCAGCAGCAGCAGCAGCAGCAGCAGACGAAAGAGGCCGGTGGCACAGGCGAGACATCCAAGGGCAAGCATGCCGCTGTGGCGGCGCCGCCCTCGCCCACACGGCCATCGTCGTCGTCCTCGCTGTGGCCCATGTCGTCGCTTGTGCGTTGGCAGCGCGCCGTTCCCAGCCTCCAGCAGATCGCCCAAGCACACCTCGAGAACTGCGAGCAGTGCCGTCTGCAGCACGAAAAGACCGGTTCTCTCCCAGTCCACGAAGAAAGCAGCAGCAGCAGTAGCAACAACACCAACAGCAGCAGCAATATCTCAGCCGGCGCTGACACGAAGACGCGTCGCCGCAAAGCATCACGCTCCCGGCCCGAGAAGGAAGAGAAACCCAAGAAGCCCAAAGCCGAAATGTCGTTTGTCACTGTTGAGAAGGAAGATGCGCCGGCCAACCGGCCAACCTGGCGTGCCAACCTCGCCATCGGCGGCATGACCTGCGCCGTGTGTGTCAACACGATCAGCGACGAGCTGAAGAAGTACGACTGGGTGACCAACGTGGCCGTCAACCTCATTACCAACAGCGCAATTGTCGACTTTGACGACGAGACCAAGGAGACCGCTATCGTTGAGAGCATCGAAGACCTGGGCTACGACGCTGCCATCGACTCGGTCGTCCGCCTCGACCCACCCAAGACGCGAAAGCAGCAGCAGCAGCAGCAGCAAGCAAAGAAGCAGTCCAGCGACAGTGCCAACACCAGCGGAAACGACGACGACAAGGACAACTCTGCCGATGACACTGAGGGCGCCGACTCCGACTCGGACGACGACGACGCACCGCCGCCGCGGACCGTGGAGATCCGCATCGAGGGTCTCTACTGCGAGCACTGCCCCGAACGGGTGATCCGCAGCCTCGAGGGGTTCCGGCGCGCGTCACTGGCGGTGGTGACAAAGCCGACGGTGCAGCGGCCGATCCTGAAGCTGACGTACGTGCCGGACGCGCCGCGCTTCACGATCCGGCAGATCCTGGCGGCGATCGAGGCGAGCGACGCGGCGCTGACGGCGGCCGTGTACCACCCGCCCACGCTTGAGGAGCGGTCGCGGCAGATCCAGGCGGCGCACCGGCGGCAGCTGCGCAACCGCGTGCTGCTGACGCTGGCGGCGTGCATCCCGACGTTTGTCATTGGCATCGTGTACATGTCACTGCTGCCGTCGACCAACGCGGGCCGCGCGTACCTGACGGCGCCGTGGACATCGGGCATCAGCCGCGCGCAGGTCGCGCTGTGCATCCTGGCGACGCCCGTCTACTTTGTGGCGGCATCCGTCTTCCACAGCCGCGCGCTTCGCGAGATCCGCGCGCTGTGGCGGCCCGGCAGCCGCACGCCGCTGCTGCAGCGCTTCTACCGCTTTGGCAGCATGAACACATTGATGAGCCTGGGCACCACCATTGCCTACGTCAGCAGCGTGTGCGAGATGCTGGCCGCCGCGGGCGCCCACCGCACGCACGTCAGCGACAGCAACTTTTACTTTGACTCGGTCGTCTTCCTCACCTTCTTCCTGCTGTGCGGCCGCTACATCGAGTCCTACAGCAAGGCGCGCACCGGCGACGCCGTCGAGATGCTCGGCCGCCTGCGTCCGACGACGGCCGTGCTGGTCGAGGGCGACAGCAGCAGCAGCAGCACAGCTCTGGCTGAGAAAGTGGCCGCGGCTGACGCCGACACCGCTAGCGTCGGTAGCGCCGACAGCACGGCATACAGCAGCCCGGCCTCGGCAACGACGTCGCCGGCGGCCGCTCCAGAGATCCGCTACGGCGCCGGCCGCGAGGTGGCGGCCGACCTGCTGGACGTGGGCGACGTGGTGCGCGTGGTGCACGGCGCGTCGCCGCCGGCGGACGGCGTGGTGGTGCAGGGCCGCACAAGCTTTGACGAGGCCAGCCTGACGGGCGAGGCGCGGCCGGTGGCCAAGGCGGTGGGCGACGCCGTGTTCGCCGGCACTGTCAACAAGGACGCGGCCGTGCTGGTGCGCATCACGGGCGCGGCGGGCGGGTCCATGCTGGACCAGATTGTGGCCGTCGTGCGCGAGGGCCAGACGAAGCGCGCGCCCATGGAGCAGATTGCCGACCTGCTGACGACGTACTTTGTGCCGGTGGTGACGCTCGTTGCCATTGTGACGTGGCTCGTGTGGCTGCTGCTGGGCGTGACCGGCCGGCTGCCGGCCGAGTACCTGGCAGACGACATGTCCGACAGCGGCAGCAGCGACAGCAGCAGCACCAGCGACAGTGTCCGGCCCGGCCGCTGGGTCGTGTTTGCGCTGCAGTTTGCCATTGCCGTCTTTGTCGTGGCCTGCCCGTGCGGGCTGGGGCTGGCGGCGCCGACGGCGCTGTTTGTGGCTGGCGGCCTGGCGGCGCAGCACGGGATCCTGGCCAAGGGCGGCGGCGGCGCGTTTGAGACGGCGAGCCGGGTGGACTGCGTGGTCTTTGACAAGACGGGCACGCTGACCATGGGCGGCGCGCCGACCGTGACGGACTCGTTGCTGTATCCGGACGACGAAGCGGAGGACAACGAGGACGATACACAGGCGACCGCGCGCCGGGCCAAGGCGTGCCGGCTGCTGGTTGCGCTGCGGGCGGTCGAGGAGACCAGCGGCCACCCGATTGCCAAGGCCATTGTGGCGTTTTGCGACGCGTCGCTGTCGGCCGCCGACCGGGAGGCTGCCGACGCGACGGGCGGACGCATCGTCGACCTGCAGGAGATTGCCGGCCGCGGGATGCGCGCCGTGTACCAGCACGGCGGCAACGGCGAAGGCAACGGCTCGTCGACGGAGCTGCTCGTGGGCAACGAGGCGCTCATGACGGAGTCGGGCGTGGCCATTACGCCGGCAGTGGGCGCACAGCTGCGGAAGTGGCAGGAGGAGGCCAAGTCGGTGGCCCTGGTCGGGGCGAGGCCCTTGGGCGGCAACAGCAACGGCAACGGCAACGGCAACGGCGACGGTGTCGGCGCTGAACCGGCGACGCTGGCCGCGGCGCTGTCGGTCTCGGACCCGGTGCGGCCGGAGGCGGCGGCAGTGGTGGCGGCGCTGCAGGCGCGCGGGGTGCGGGTGTGCATGCTGAGCGGCGACAATGCGCGGACGGCGACGGCGGTGGCGCGGCAGCTGGGGATCGCGGCGGACGAGGTGATTGCCGAGGTGCTGCCGACGGACAAGGCGGCGCAGGTGCAGCGGCTGCAGGGCGACACGACGGCACCCGGGCGGGGCAAGAACCGGACGGTGGTGGCCATGGTGGGCGACGGGATCAACGACGCGCCGGCGCTGACGCAGGCGGACGTGGGCATTGCGGTGGGCAGCGGGTCGGACGTGGCGATTGCGAGCGCGGACTTTGTGCTGGTGCAGTCGGACCTGCGGGCGGTGGCGACGCTGCTGGCGCTGAGCCGGACGGTGCTGCGGCGGATCGCGTTCAACTTTGGCTGGGCGCTGGTGTACAACGTGCTGGCAGTGCCGATTGCGGCGGGGGCGCTGTACGCGGTGCGCACGGGGGCGTCGGCGACTTCGAGCGGCCACCACGTGCGGCTGGACCCGGTGTGGGCGTCGCTGGCGATGGCGCTGAGCTCGATCTCGGTGGTGCTGTCGTCGCTGGCGCTGCGCAGCCGGCTGCCGGGGCTGGGGTTCCGGCCGCCGGTGGTGGTGGGATGAGGTGTTGGTTCGGAATGTTTTTGCTCTCTACAATGATACCAACATGATGGTCTTTTGTCGGCCTTGACGCTTCACAAACATCCCTGGCAAAAAAAAAAAGAACCTGCCAAGACGGGTGCACTCGTCCTTTTCCGTCGTCTCTGCGTGCCGAGACATTCTGTGCGCCGTCCTACCGAAACACAGACGAGGCCCGGGACACGCGTCGCTCCGCGTCGGTCGGCTGTGCAGTTTCCTGTTTCTATGCAGCGTCATGCCCTCGCTGTCCGTGTTTCTGTTTCGGTCTGTGTTTCTGGTGGTCTTCGGTCTGGGCGGTCGGTGTCCGTTTGACACGCCGGCCCTTTCCAATCTTGTTTGGCGATGCAAGCAGCAAGGTAGACGAGCAAGACAATAGACGAGCAAGAAGACACAGCAGTCAAGAACGGCAGCGCGTGCAGCCATAACCAACCCGTGGCGCTTAACCACGATGTCTTCGCGGCCGCAACCCAGGCCCGGCGCCAGCGGCGCCAATGGCGGTTCTGCGCGGCTGTCTATTCCCGGAACAGACGGGCGATTGGACTCTTGCGTTTGTTTTGTGTTTGTTGTGTTTCTGTTTTCTGTTTTTTGTTTTCTGTTTTCTGCAAGCTATTTCTGTCTGTCGTCCCCCCCCTGTTTTGCCTCCGTTTCGAGAAGCGCTGGAGACACCCGACTGTTGTCTCGTCCTGTCCTCCTGTCCGTTTGCCGTCGTTTGCTTACTGTGTTTGCTGTACCCCTACATCCTGCGTGCCCCCTTTTCGCCCGGAGCCGTGCCGCATTCCGCGTCTCCGCTGTCGTGATCCTGGGGGGGCTCTCGCTGGGGCCGCTCAGCTCCGTACTTGCGGCAGTGCACTTTCCCCTTCCTGCCTGAGCCCGCTCGTATCTGCCGGTTGCCTCCTCCCCTCGGGCCTACCGCAGTGGTGCCGCAGTGGAGCCCGGTGGGCGGTGGGCGGATTTGGTGCCTGGCTCTGCCTGTAAGGGATGGCCCGTCGCCTGGTCGTTACTGGTCGCTGCTGGCCGCTCCTGGGCCGGCGCTGGGTTCTTACTGGCCGTTAGTGATCATTAGCGGTCGCTAGTGGCTGTTAGTGGTCGTCTATCGCCTATGCGCAGGCGAAAAACCGCGAGAAACGTACTTTTTGCATCGTTGGCTCAGGGGAGGGGGGGGGGGACCCGACCGTGTCTGATTTGTCTGGTTCGTCTGATTCGTCTAGCTCCCCCCTCAGGCTGTGCTCGTCATCCCGCTCGGGCGTGGTCTGTTCGTGACAAACGGACAGCCCAGGGAGCGCAGCGAAGGGAGACGGCCGGTGGCGTGCCTGGCTGCTGGCATGTGAAATCCCGCTGCGGGAGATAAAGAGCAGCAGCAGACCAGAGGAGATGACTTTCCTGCGACAGTCATCTGCAGGGCTACGAAGAAGTGGAGGGTGTGGTGATGCCTGTGGTGGTGTTCTGCCCGCGCTCTCGTGGCTGCGGCGCCTGATCCAACCAGCCAGGGCAGCAACGGCCGCCCAGAAACAGCGGAACCCCCGCTGCAATAATCCCTGCGCACAAACGGAGTATCGTACAGCGCCCGCGGCCCCGCCTTGGCCGTGAGATACAGCACGCCTCCCTGGGCTCAGCTCCTCCCTAGCAGCGAGCAATCTTTCGTATGGCGCGCGCAGGATCCGTCGCGTAATAATTGAACGGAGGCACGCACAGGAAACCGACAGGAAATCAGCGCAGCGAACAGCATGCCCGCCTGCGTGCGACGCAGCCCGTCAGGAGCGCATGCGTCACCGACGAGCCAACCACACGCCGCAGCCCGCTGGCCGTGGTGCGGCCCAACTTGAAACGGAGGGCAGAGAAAAGAAAAAGAGTTGTCTTGCCAGCGAAGCAGCAGCTGCTGCTGCACACACACCCGCTGCAGCCTGCCGACCAACAGGAAGCGCTGCTGCCCGTTGGCCGGCCTGGCCCCGCCCGTCGCTTGTTTCAGGTCGCCGACCTCTGCCAGCCAATCAATCCCGCTGCCGCTGGCCGTATCCAACGCGGCAAGGCCGCCGCCGTCCGCCGTGGGTGCAAGAGGCTATCTCTCTCTCTCTTGCTGCCTCCTGCAGCGCAGCATCGTGCAGCATGCGGCTCCCTGGGGGGCTCTTTGTGAGCCACTCGCAGGCTGCACCCGCGCGGACAGACGAAACGGCGTCTGTTCTGCAGCCCGCGTCTGGTTATTTTTGTCCGTCTCTCTCTGCTTGTCGCCCGTACTGCGTGCTCCGTAGTGCCTCTTGGCTCCTCTCTTCCTCCCTTATAAGTCCTCCCTGCCATCATCCCTCGAGTCGTCCAGACTGGCCGCTCTTCCTGTCACATTTGGCTTCATCTCTCTGCATTCTCGCCGGCTTTTTCATTTCCGCCTCTCCCTTCCGTCTTTCCGTCTCGCCGTCTTCTCCGTCACCCGTGCTCTGCTGGTCACTGCACGTTGGTTTTTCCGCCTTGTCTCCCTGTCCCCCTGTACTTTGTAAGTATCGTCACCGCGCCCTCGCCGTCTCCCTTTCACCGTCTTCCCTTTCCTGCTTCCCTTTGCTCCGTCCATGCCAGTCGTGAATGAGCAAACATCCCCCCTCTCTCCCCCCTCTTTGCCCCTCTCCCTCCCTCCCTCTTGTGCCTTTGCCACCGCCTTTGCTGTCGCTTTTGCTGCTCCCTTCTCCGCCATCACCGTTGTATAAGACACACCGACTGCGCTCTCCTGCTTTCTCTCTCTCTCTCTCTTGCACACCGACCAACCCAGCTAACCAGTCAAACTCACTCAGTCACTCTTTCGGTTTTGCCTGTCTCTCTTTATTCATTCGCTGCCCCTTTCCCCTTCCTGTGCCTTCTGTGCCTTCCTGAAACGTGAAACGTGGAAAACGTGGAAACTCCCCGACCGCTCCTTCGCTTTTCAAACAATACCGTCCCGCCATTGTCGCTTCGCTCCTTCTCTATTCATCCATTCATCTTTTCCATTGTCTCTTTTTCTACCTTTCTGGACCTTATATCACTGCTTCTCAGCCACCAACGAAAAGAAAAAAAAAAGCTTCAAAGCTTCATTCCTCACACCACGATTTTTGCATCGCACCCGCCACCAACCGCCTCGGACCGCCACAGATTCCAGTCCGCTCACACACACACACACAAAAACGAAAACCCTTCTGTTCACCACGCCTCCTCGGCACATTCCTCTCCCTTTCGCCGCCATTCCATTCCTGCTACTGGCTCAGCAGCATTCCTCGCTCACGGTCCTCTGCCCCAAAAACCACCCTAAAACGCCCTTCAAACGGTACCTGCGCCCGCCAGCCAATCCCCTGCTCGCCCCCGGTCCGCCCCTACGCGAACCGATCGCCCTTCCTGCTCTCCCGTTGGCCCAGCGCCCCCGACCCTGTCGACCCCCCTGCAACGGGACTTCTGGCCTGTCAACGCGCCATCACCGCGCACCGCAGCTCATCCACCCCTGTCCCCTCCCTCCTTTCCGGCTAGCAGCCCTCCCTTGCGGATCGCCACCCCCCTCTCCACAATTCGGAGCCCACACCCTCCTCCCAGGGCTCAACCACCCCCTGGCACGCACCAAAACGCTCAGCCTCGTGCCTCGCCCATCTGACCAGCTCGACCGGGCACCGCCAGGCCACCTGCTCGACTCTGCCTGTTCTCCCTCCTTTTTGTGTTTCTCTTTTCTCTTCTCTTGAATAGAAAAGCTCGGCAGGCCCGTCTTCAGAAACAAGACACGTTTTTTGTTGTTGTCAAACAGGCTCGTGTCCTTTTTGTTTCTCACGTCCTTTCGCAAATTTTCCCCTTACACACGCTTAACCTCCACCCCCCCCCCCCCTCTACACTCCACCTCCCTTGAGTCGACCCCATCACAGTGAGCTGGTCCCACTTGATCGTCCCTCTCCCTGTCCCAGCTACGCACAAGCATCTTGGGATATAATATTGTCTGCGCCCTGCCCACATTCCTCGCGCAAGTACGTGAGCTTCGTGTCTCCCCCAGCCTTCTTGCTGTCTACTTCGACATTCTTTCTGCCTCTCTTCCACGAACAGAGCAGATATAGAAAGGCAAAGAGTCGACACCACTTTCCTGTGTCGGCCCATCCTACCACAAGGAACACCTCCAAGCTACAAGCACCTTACCTTTTCTTCCTTCACAACCCGTCACCATGGACTCAACACCGCAACTCAGCCAGGCCGAGCTCAACGCCGCTGCCCTGGAGCAGTTTGTGTACATGCCTGTCAACCGCCAGATGATCAAGTTCCTGGCCGACGCCGCCTACAATGTCATCCAGTGCGACCCCAACATGATGCCCCCCAGTGTCGTTGAGCGGTCCCTGCCGACACCGCCCGACTCGCCCTCGCACGCCCCCATGCCGCGGGCCGTGCGCCGCGAGGACGGCGGCCTGCCGTCGCTGTCCGAGTTCATCACCAAGCTGGTCGTCTCGTCCAATGTGCAGGTGCCTACGCTCATGAGCACGCTCGTCTACCTGAACCGCCTCAAGGCCCGCCTGCAGCCCATGGCCAAGGGCATGCGCTGCACCACCCACCGCATCTTCCTGGCCGCCCTCATCCTGTCAGCCAAGTACCTCAACGACAGCTCGCCCAAGAACAAGCACTGGGCCAACTACAGCGTCATCTCCAACGACGTCTACAACTTTGGCTTCAGCCGCACCGAGGTCAACCTGATGGAGAAGCAGCTTCTGTTCCTGCTCGACTGGGACCTGCGCGTCACCGAGGACGACCTGTACCGCGAGCTGGATGTCTTCCTGGCGCCCCTGCGCCAGGAGGTCGTCGCTCGCTGCGCCCGCCGCCAGCAGCGCCGCCGCCGCCAGCGCCTCCTCCTCGAGCAGCGCCAGCAGCAGGAGGAGGAGCAGCGCCAGCGTCTTGCCCTGGAGCAGCAGCAGCAGAAGGAGCTGGAGATCCTGCGCCTGCGCAAGAAGCGCCAGGAGGAGGACGCCGCTGCCTGGGCCGCAGCCACCGCGGCGGCCACGGCCGGCTACCCGACGCCGCCCCGCACGCGCGAAGCCTCCCTGCTGCGCCAGTCTCCGACCAACAGCAGCATTGTCAGCAGCGCCAGCAGCGCCAGCCTGGGCATGGCGAAGACGCCCGACGATGTGGCCATGCTCATGAACATGCCGGGGCTCAGCTACAGCTCGAGCGCCAGCTCGATGGCCAGCTACGCGTCGTCTCTCTCGTCGCGATCGCACTCGCGCGCATCGACGCCGCAGTCGGAGGTGGACGAGCAGACGACGTACATCTACACGGCCGAGGACGAGATGAGCCCGTCCGCGTCGATGCACTCGGCGCAGCTGGTCAGCACGCCCAACAGCCTGGCCGGCTCGAAGCGGCTTCCCAGTGCGCTGTCCAGCGACAAGGCGTTTCTCCTGCCCTACGAGATCAGCGTCGACGACCTGCGCGACCAGGACGGCGGCAACCGCGTGAAGCGGGTGCGCGGCATGCTCGGCCGTGTCTTTGGCTCGAGCGTGCCCAGCCGTTGAGTTTTCTTTACTCTTCTACTTCTTTACACTCTTTTCTTTTCTTCTCTCTTTTTCCTTTTTCCTTTTTCCTTTTCTTTTTCTTTTTTTCCTTTTCTCTCTTGTCTCTATACTGTTTGGGAAAGCGTGGCGTTTCAAGGTCATCTGTCGTTTTGCATTTGTTTCTCAATATCTCAGGTGAGCGGCATGACAGCAGAGTCTGCCGCTGCACTTACGCATGCATGGTTCGGTTTTTGATTTTAGGCGGAAGGGGTGGGCATGGATCTAATGAGGCAAACCACGTCAGGACTGTGGCTTGGCCGTCGTGACAAGGGGGCGAAAAGACTATGGGATACCCATGGCAATGGATGGCAGGTTCCAGCAAGGCATATTAGATGGATTACGTGGAAGGTCATCTATTCTGGTTTTTTTTTTTCTGTTCACAATCAATTTTACTTGATACTACTACTGCTGCACTACATTTGCCATCTTTTAGCCTGTGACCTCGTATAAGTGGCGATCACTAACGCCTGACGCTACGCCTAAGCAGCAGCCACGACGCCCGACCCAACTCAGCCACAGAAGCACGAACGGATGCATTAATCGTTTTGAAGAGTCGTTTTCATTCTTTTCTCGCCTACTTTCCCGGCACCGTCGTCGGCAGCGGTTTTATGCGGGCCCACTCCTCAATTGTAAGAAGGGGCGCATGGACAGGCAGCTCCTTGAGGACGGCATCCATGTCGACGACAAACGGGTCGGACGGGTCGTCGTTGTACCAGGAGTAGGCCGTGTGCATCTGGGAGATGACGGCGTCGACATTGAGGGCGGCGCGGCGGCGCATGGCGACGGCCATGGCGTCGCAGAAGTCGGGCACGGTCTGGTTCTCGCAGGCGATGGGGAAGCCCCAGCCGCGGGACAGTTTCTCGGCGAGGTCGCAGAGGCGGACGGTCTCGGGCCCGCCGACGGCAAAGTTGCGGCCGGCGAGCTCTGGGCGGGCCATGGCGCTGATCATGAGCTTGGCGACGTCGATGTGGCTGATCCAGGAGGCGCGCAGGGTGGGCTTGTGGCAGTAGACGAGGGTGCGGCGCTCGACCAGGGGCGGCAGGGCCCAGCCCTCGAGCAGGTTCTCGAGGTAGCAGACGGGCTGGATGCTGACGACGGGCAGGCCGAGGCCGGGCCCGCGGCCGAGGGCGCCGGGGCGGGCGGGGTCGCCGCGCAGGTCGTCGCGGATGTCGCGGCGGTCGTCCTGGGCGCGGATGCCCTGCGGGGTGTCGGGGACGGGCATGCTGGTGTTGAAGACGACGAGGGGGATGGCGGGCGTGGCGCGCTGGAGGGCCTCGCCGACAGCGCGGGCGCCGGCGCGGACCACGTCGGACGGCTGGAACGAGGTGGACGGCAGGTTGAGGAAGACGGCGTCAAAGGGGCCCTTGTCGGCCAGCACGCGGTCGACGGCGGCGGCGCCGTCCGGGGCGCAGAAGTCGGCGGCGGCGGTCTCGACGGTGGTGCCGTCGACGACGGTGGGCGCGGGATTGCGGCTGACGGCGACGGGGTGGTGGCCGGTGCGGACGAGCTCGATGACCTGGGCCTTGCCCTGGACACCCGAGGCGCCGAAGACGAGGACGCGCATATGGGGCGGTAGGTGGTGGGTAGTCTTTAGGGAGAGAGAACAAGGATGGAGAGAGAATTGGCAAAAAGGAAAAGTGAAACAGGATAGAAGTCGTGAAAACAAACAAACAAACAAAAAGCCTTCCCAAGCACGCGTCCACGTCTGGGAGCTATGAGGGTAGTTATCTTTTGAACCGGCAATGAATATCCGCTGCACGACTTCTCGGCCGTTGGAGGTCCGGGGCCGAAGTACACGAGTCAGGTAAACGCGCCGGGCAGTAAAGAGGCTATTGAAGCCGACGCGGAGTAGTGGGGGGAGAAGGGGAGAAAAGAGAATGAACCATATAAAATAAGAAATAAAGAAATGCAGACACAGGCATAAGTCAAACAAAGGAGACGGACAAGCACTGTCGAGGACTTGTTCGAAACCAGCAGTGTTTTCTCCAAGCAGTGTGTGCATCTACGAGATACCCCAACCTGCTGCAATATGGGTGGGCCCAGGGAAAATGTTTTGCGAACATCCGTATAAGAGGGGTGCGAGAGAGGAAGAGGGCATTCATCTTCCATGCGACTTGCAGTTTTCGCTTTTTTTGACGAGAGCAAAGTGTTACTTGAAAGAGTGCTGGTAACGGGCGTCTTTTTTCGGCATTTAAGATCATTTCCAGGAGAGCACTTCTTCGCCGGATCTCATCTCCCAGACGGGATTGCTACTTTTTGGCGAGTGTTTCTTTGCACCACCCCCGCCGACAAGAGGAGCAATATGAGATACGATGGAAATTTACGTGGCATGGAAGCCAAATGCGCAAAAAATAGAACCTCCAAAAATCGGTACAGCGTCGCAGTTGTCGTCGCCCTCGTCCAATGGCCAACCGCCCAGCACTGAACCCCTGAAGCCAATCAGGAGCCAAAACAACAAAGACAAAGCCAGTTTATCAAACTGCATTGTTTGAAAGCAGCATCATTGATCTGAGGTGTCTTTGTTTCGTTTCTATTCTGCTTCTTTGTTTTTTTGTTTCTTTCTTCCTTCCTTTTTTACTTTGAAGTCTTCCTCGTTCCTTCTCTGCTGCGTCAAAACACAACCACTGCACTTCATAATGTCGACCTCGGGCAGAACTTCAACCAGCTACATATCACCAACTTTTGATTGACACAATATTGTTATCAATATTTCTACACCCTTCAAAATGCCCTCTCTACAAAGAATTCTCCGCCTGCTGCTCGTGGCAGCCGCCACCGGGCTTGCTCTTGCATCGCAGCCCACAGCTACAGCCACGACCACGTTCCTGGCCTCGTCCAGCGCCTCACCCTCGGTGCACACCCTGGCCAAGGAAGTCGACCCCACGACAACAGCCGCCGCTGTGACGTCCACCATCACGCGTGCGCCCGTGCTGCCCAGCACAACCGCGCCCTACACCGCTGCTGCGCTCTTCACGTCTGCCATCCTCAACAGCACCAACACCTACCGTGGCCAGCACAACGCCTCTGCCGTGGTCTGGAACACGACGCTGGCCGACTTTGCCTCTGCATACCTGGCCAACGACACCACCTGCAAGTTCGCCCACTCGGGCGGCCCCTACGGCGAGAACATTGCCATTGGCTTCTCCACGCCCCGGTCTGCCGTCGAGGCCTGGGGCAACGAGCGCACGCTGTACGACTTTGCCAACCCGGGCTTCCACGAGAACACCGGCCACTTTACCCAGCTGGTGTGGAAGAGCACCACGGCCGTCGGCTGTGCCCGCATGTTCTGCGGTGGCGCTGCGGCCGGCCAGAAAAACACGGGCTGGTTCGTCGCATGCGAGTACTGGCCGCGGGGCAACATCATCGGGCGCTTTGCGCAGCAGGTCGACCGGCAGACGACGACGACAACGGGCGGGTCCAAATCCGGTGCCAACCGGCCGCCGACCGTCTCTGGCGGCGTCGTGGCCGCGGCCGTCCTGCTGTTTGGGTTGTTGGCGACGGCTTTTGTCTGGGACGTCCTGGACGTGGTGGCCGAGCGGTGAGGGCACGAGAACCATGAGAGTCACGAAAAGCACGATTTTATGATGTATCATTATTATAGTTTATTAGAAAAACACGCCCAAACGATAACGTTCACTGCTCGGATCCCGACCTGCATCTCCGTCCGGCTGGGTCTTTCATCGCCGTGCGACAGAGACTGCAGCGAAAGCCTCGTTTCTGGGGTCGGACCAGACCCACTCCCGCCGTGCATCGCACCTTCCAGGCCCAGGCCCGACAGTGTGCCCGTTGTGTTGTTGGTCCAGCGATCCATAGCCGATTGCGTTGCCGTTCCTGGACACAACAACCGCCTTTGTGCACGGCGAAAAGCTTCATTTTTTTATTTGTCTTGGGTGCACTGCACAAAAGTCCACTTCATCTTTATTTCCAGGGCTCGGCTACTCGTTCTCTCCATTTTTAGTGTTTCTCTATCTCTTCATTATCTCTTTCTCTTCACACTCCCCTTTCTTCTCGTTGTCACTGCTGCCCTCAGTTTCTTCTTCGTATTGTTTCGTTATTATTCTCTTCGCCTGCTTCTGGACAAGCTCACTTTTCTCCTTTACAACTCCGCTAGCATCGCCCCACCCCCCGCCGCCCATCGCCGCCACACCGGCTTTGTCCCAGGCAGGGCCGTGACGTGGAGCTTCCTCTCCCCTGACAAGGCAGACCACCACCACGCAACCGGCCCCCCGGCACCCCCGACACCCACGCACGCGACAGAGCGGCCTAGCTCTCCTCTCACCCCCGGCGTTTGCAGGTCTTGCTCCGAAGGCATCGGCGGTCTGTACGTCAGCTGGCTGCGACATCTGCATCTCTCTTTTTTCTTCATAAGCAGTGCGCAACCGACAGCCCTCGGGCCACGCCCGCTCGCCCAAATTTTCCTCCTCTCGCTCGCTGCTCGCCACACGCCGCATTGCTGCCCCACGCCACCTGGAGACGCTGACCGCATTCAACGACATGCGTTTGCGCGCATCCGTGCGACACCACACCCAACTCTGCGTGCCTGTCGCCTAAGTCACCCCGGCCGTTCGGCCCAACCGACCGACTTCTTCTTCAACACATTCCCCTCTCTCCCCTCTCTCCCCTCCCCCCCCTCTCTCTCTCGCATCTCCGACCAGCCTCTGTTCCCTGCACCATGGACGAAAACATGGAGACACACACACCCGGCTCGGGCTTGTTCGACACATCTGCCTCCTCTGCCGCCGCCTTCCTCGCCGCCCATGTCTCCTCCCTCGACACCATCTCCCGGGCTACTTCCCCGGGATTGCCCTCCTCGATCCGCTCCGACGACTTCGACAAGAAGCGCTACCGTCCCCGGACCTTTAGCTACTTCAGCCAGCTGCCCTACTCCGTCGAGACCGAGGCCGAGCGCGACGCCACGCTCGCCGCCATTCTCAAGAACCTCTACATCGCCATCAAGGCCGAGGACTTCTCTCCCGGCGCCCTGCATTGGTCCCGCGAGCTGCAGGGCTGGCTCAACCTCAAGTTCGAGATGACCCGCGAGCAGCGCGCTGCCCTGGCCCAGCTCTACTACCACCTGGCGCTTGCCCCAGGCCTGGAAGCCACGACCTCTGACCGCTTCTGCCGCATGCTGATCACCCTGACCAAGTAGGCCTTTCTTTATCGCTTGCTTCTCGGGTCTGGTACGCACTTACTGACCGACTCCCCCCAGGAAAAAACACTACCTAAAACCAGGGGAGGACCTCGTTCTCGACTGGCGCCCGCTCTGGAAGCAGCTCAAGAACATCGCCCTGCCCACCGAGGCCGCCGTCCATATGGCTGTTCAGGCCCGCCTCTACAAGCAGACCCTGCGCCTCTGCCTGCACGTGCAGTCCTACCTGGACCCCAGCGAGCGCCGCGCCATGCTCGACGAGATCCTGCCCTACTTCAGCACGGCCGACATCTCCAATGCGTTCATTGTCGTTGGCCTTCTGACCGTCCTCGTGCCCACAACACCCGCCCCTCCCACGGCCTTCCAGTCGCAGCCGTCCGACTTCCTGCCCACCTACTTTCACCTGTGGTCCCTCGTAAACCGCTCCAATGCCTTTGACGTCTCCTTTGTCGACATCTTCTCGCGCATGGCCCGCGATTACCTGGCCTGCCAGCACGTGCCCTTTACCGCGCACGGTATCTTCACCAAGGACCAGTCCGACCTCATCTTCACCGCCATCTTGCGCCTCACCGAGATTCCTGTCGGCCAGGCCAACTCGCCCTATGTCTCCTCTCTCGACTACGCGTCTGGCCTGGCCATCTTCCTCGACAAGGACCGCAAAAAATACCCTGTCCCGTATATGGCAGCGCGCTGGATCGTCCACTCGCTCTCGCCCCTCTGCCTCGCGGCCACGACAGACGACAACCCCACCCCGGGCGACAGCATTCTGACCGGCCTCGAAAGCTTCCTCGAGTCCATCGACACTTTTTTCCACCCCTCCAACCAGGGCGCCTGGACGAGTTTCCTCGCCCAGTTTACCCACCACCTCGTCGACATTTTCACCAACCGCTGGAACCGCGAGCAGAGCGGCGAGCTCGATCTGCCGGCCGACCGGCGCATCACACCCGAGCTGAAGCGTCGCTTTGTACTGGCTCTCCGTGATGTCTCGTTTATGGGCCTGTTCGCCAAGAGCCAGAAGATTTCGGCATACTACTATGTGACGTTGCAGAGCCTGGCCTACCTTGAGCCGGGGCTGATTCTGCCGGGCGCCCTTCAGCGCTTCTACCCCAGCCTGCAGGGTCTGGTGGAGGTGCACCGCACAACGGCTAGCTTGTGTGGTCTGCAGGTCCTTGCTCCCATTATGGCCCGCGAGAAGGGCTTCCGCGCCCACATTACGGCTCTGCTGGCCCTTGCTCTGCCAGGCATTGACGCCAACGATCTGGGCAAGACACAGCACACCCTCAGCTTCATTCAGAGTGTCGCCTACAGCATTCCCTTTGCTTCTCTGATCCAAGAGAACGACAGCGTCTATGACACGACTTTTGCCATGCAGTGGGTCCAGGGCGAGATGGAGCGCTTCGAGCGCGAGGGCCAGGATGTCCAGGTCGACTACGACACCGAGCTCTCCGACGAGGAAGAGGCCCGCATTGTGCGCTCCTCAACCGCCGGCTTTGGCGAGTTTCTGCTCGCCCTGCTCGGCAAGGTCTTCACCCTGGTCGAGAACCTGCCCGACTCGGCTCACGTCCGCACCGGCTCGCCGGAGGACAATGTCATCAATTCCTTGCCAGCCGCCCTGACGCCCCTGTTCGCGACCCTCTCGCCTGACCTGTTCGATATGGCGCTGGAAAAGCTGGCCTCTTTTGTCTCGACCCATATCGTGCACCAGGCCCGCGATGCCATGGCCTGGATCATCAACGCCCTGTGCAAGGTCAACCCGGAGAAGACGCTCAAGGTGTTCATCCCGGCCCTCATTGTCAACATCCGCAACGAGATCGACTACAACGGTGCCGCGTCCGATCGCAGCAGCGGCGCCGACGTGCTTCCGCGCGACCGCGCGCTTGTCTGGCACGTGAGCATCCTCAGTATGTGTGTTGTCCATGTCGGAAGCGAGGTCGTCAAGTACAAGGACGAGCTGCTGGCCATTGCCCAGTACATGCAGGACAAATGCCGTGGTGTTCCCACTATCCACATCTCCAACTTTGTCCACCACCTGCTCCTCAACCTGACGCACACCTATCCGATCGACAACGCCATGTTTGAGCCAGACGCCGTCAAAGATGGACTCAGCCTCGAGCACTGGGGCCGCTTCACGCCGCCGTCGGAGCTGACGATTCGGTGGCACAGGCCGTCACCACCCGAGATCCAGTTTGCTATTGAGCTGTTCGCCTCGCAGGTGGAAGGCGCCCGCCAGAAGATGGAGGCGCTCATGAGCGACACGCCGCCCGTTAGCCGGACAGGCAAGAACAAGGAGTGGAGCGACGAGCTATCAAGAGCCTTGTCACAGATTCGCCTGGTCACGGCAGGCGTGTCTGCCGTATTTGACCCCACCCGGGCGTCGACCACCAAGAGCGGGCCATTGGGTGAGGCGAATGGGAAGAACAGGGGCCGGGACAAGGATGACGACAGCGACGACAGTATGGACGTTGACTCCGAGGATGACGATGACCAGGAGGAGGATACGGCTGTCGACGACGACAACGACCCGCTTGCCGAGGTGGCCGACGACGAAGAGCTCCGGCGGCAGTTCTCCTACCCGGCGGGCTACATCTTGGACCGGTCGAGCGTGGCCTTTGAGCGTATCCACGAATTGCGCGAGCAGATTGGCTACTTGCTGTCCAAGACGCACGCGTTCCTGAGCTCTGTCCAGGAGGATGATGTGACGTGTTTCACGGCGCTCTACTCTGCCTACCGCACGTGGATCACAGACGTGGGCTTTGAGCGGTCTGCACACCCCCTCGAGCGGCTCCTGCGCCTGTACCGGTCCGACACGGCCTCGTTTAAGATCAACGGCCTCCGGAAGGCCTACCCGCGTCCACTCTTGGTGAAGCGTGCGGACGCGTACCAGCTGCAGCGCGTCAAGTACAATGCGGCCTACCGCCTCAAGAGCAAGCTCGACAAGCGGCTGCTCCTGGATCTAGCCGAGTCGTGCACGTCGCTGTATGCGGATGTGCGCCGTGTGGCACAGAGTGCACAGGATTGCTCTCTTAAGGTGTTGATCGGCGGCCGACCGCTGGTGATTCCTGTGCTTTTGGACAAGCTGCGCAGCGCGCTCGCCGCCGTGGATCACGACCGTATCAAGGGCGCCATGTACACGCTGTTCTTCACGTCCCTGGCCAAGACGCTGCTGCGCGACTGGCGGTTTGCCCCCACCGTGATGCGTCTGTACATTGCGACGGTCGGCGTCGACAAGGCCTCCATCCAGAGCCTGGGGGCCAGCGCCGTCTACCCGCTAATGGAGTTTGGCAAGCCATTTGAGCGCTTGGTGATTGTGGACCCGGAAGTCGTTTCGCAGATTGCCCCTGTGGATAAGGACGAGCTGCGCGACTGCGCGGCCAAGATCAAGAAGCGGCATGCTTTCATTGTCGGGCGGCGCGCCAAGGTGGAGGAGAAGAAGGCCGCACTCGGCATGGAGCTGGTCGAGAAGGCAAAAACATCGCACTGGAAGGTGGCCGCACGCTGCGCCGTCTTTGCAAACAACCTCTGCCTGCGGTTCGAGACCCTGGCGCCGCCTGCCTTTATCGAGCTCTCTGCCAAGGGCACGATCGACAGCCACCCGATGCTGCGGACCAGCCACCAGAACGCGTTCGCCCGCATCCTCATGTTCCTGGAGACGCGTGCAGCGTACGACCACGACTTCCGCGAGTTCCTCTTGGAGAACGAGGTGTCAGACAGCAAGTTCGAGGTTGACGTGCCACCCAGCGGGGGCGACGCCCGGTGGACCAAACGGTACCTGGACTCCTTTGCGATTCGTCCGACAGACGAGGGCGAGTCAGAAAATGGCATCTACATCGACCAGGACTTCCCCGGTTGGCTGGTGTGGGGCAAGACGTTCACGGCGTATCAGATGAACCCGTCGATCTCGGAGGACCGCTTCGACGAGCTCGAGACGGCGGTGCGGAAGCAGATTGGCAGCATCATCACCAAGGACTGGCTCCGACAGCGCTTTGCCTACATGAAGCAGGAGCCGCGCGACGCGAACGACGACCGCTTCAAGGTGACGGATGTCACCCTGCTGACGCACATCTTCAGCCTCGTGCACAGCGGGACAGCAGCGGTCACGTTTGACGAGGTCAAGGAGCTCACAGTGGAGGTGTACGGCGACGGGTCGGACCGGCACCAGCACCGGGCCACGGCGGAGGTTTTGGCGGCGCTGCTGTCGGTCGGGCCTAACGAACCCCGGGAGTACCGTGACCGGTCGTGGGCGTTTGCCGGCCCGATGTTGTTCGACATTATCAACGACAAACTGACGCCGGAGAACCTACAGTACTGGATGACGTGCGTACACATGATTACTGGGCTGCGGGATCCGCGGCGTGCGCGCGAGCTGGTGCTCAACCTGGGGTCCTTCCGGCTGGACATGACGTCCAATGCGGCGTTCAAGGAGTCGTCCAAGGCAGCATTGTTGGAATATGTGATTAGCGACGCAGCGTGGCATTTCCGGACGGAGGCGCCGATTCGCGACGACATCCTGGCGCACATTGATCACCCGTACAAGGCGGTGCGAGAGGCGATGGGGCGGATGCTGGCAACGATCTACCGCACGCGCTACCACGAGTCGTTCCCGACGGTGACGGCGCTGCTGGAGGAGAACAAGGCCGCGTCGTCGCTGGGGATCCAGCCGTACAAGCCGACGGACGAGTTCTCGGCGACGGTGAGGGACGTGTTCCGGCGGCTGGAGCAGTGGCGACATGAGCGGACGCCGGGGCAGCAGGAGCAGAGCAGCTACACGTCGGGGTCGAAGACAGTGTTGATCTGGCTGGACTGTATGCTGTCGTCACACGAGTGCACGCAGCTGGTGCCGTTTTTCCCGGAGCCGTTCCTGGACCAGCTGCTGCACATGATGGACGTCAAGGAGGACCCCGAACTGATGAGCCGGGCATACCACGTGTACCGCCACCTGCCGAACATTCCGCTGCGCGGGAACGAAGAGGACGCGTTCATCCGCAAGCTGGTGGACGTGGGCCGGTCGGCGAGCAGCTGGCATCAGCGGCTGCGGGCGCTGCTCAACATGCAGGTGCTCTATTTCCGACGGCTGTTCCTGACGGGGACGGCGCAGCGCACGATGCTGTTTGATGCCGTGGGCGACATGCTGGCGGACGCGCAGCTGGAGGTGCGCGATGCGGCGGCGTTGACGCTGGCGGGCATGATCCGGTGTTCGCCGGCGGTGATCCGCAACCCGATCATTGCGACGCTCAAGAAACGGTTCGAGGCGCAGCTGGTGAAGAACCCAATGCCCAAGCGTAAGCGGCCGACAGCGGGGGCCAGCACGGGCGACGGTGGGCGCGACACGCCAGTGGACCAGCAACAGCAGGTGATCCGGCGGCACGCAGCGGTGCTGGGTCTGGGCGCGCTGATTGAGGCGTTTCCGTACGCGACGCCGCCGCCGTCGTGGATGCCGGACGTGCTGACGCTGCTGGCGACACGCACGGCGCACGACGCCGGGGTGGTGGGCAATGCGACGAAGGCGATTCTGGCCGAGTTCAAAAAGACGCGGCAGGACAGCTGGAGCGTCGACCAAAAGGTAAGCTCTGCTATTCCCTCCCCCTATGTCTTGTCAGTGTGTCTAACGCGTTTGCAGTATTTCAAGCCAGAACAGCTGGAACACCTGGAGGGTGTGTTGTGGAAGAGCTATTTTGCTTAGTGGTTCGTGGCATAGACGTATGGAGTTTCTAGGCCAAAATTGTATAGAATATTCTCGGCCATGCTGCGCGCGGTGCGCGCGATGCGACGGTTCGCCTCGTTGCCGTTCGGACTTCATCGTCGTCGTCATCGGAGATGGCGAGTGGGTCGTACGTCATTGTGCAGCGAGGCTAAGCCCCTGGGCGTTCCGGTGGTTAGCAGCTGAAACGGCGCTGTTTAGCGGAGTTTAGTGCCCTCTGTAGTGGCCGTGGGCGACCGCCGGCGCGACGTTCAGCGGGACGGCCAGGGCAGGAACGGGCAGGTTGTCTTGTCAGGATGCCCCACCATGGTTGAGGCTCGCGCGCCCGCCCTGGGAGCGTGATACGGAGACGGGCGGTGCTGGCCCGTGCCACCACCACTGCCACCACCACCCACCACCGCCCACCACCACACCCACTGGGGGTCTGGGCACAACCCCACCACGCTCGCTGTCGTCATACTGCGTATGCGGGAGGTGCGGGCGCGCGCTGCGCTGCTGCCGCCCCAGGGTGGTTGTCTCCCTCACGAGGCCAACTGGCAAGAAAGTACAAAGGAGATTACGACTGGCCTTTTCTCCCCGTCTCCTTGGTGATCTGTTGCATTCTCCCCTTCTACCCCTCGTTTTCTCACACATACCCTGAAAGCTCAACCTTTTTCCCCCCTCCTTGTTTTGGCTGTCAGCCGAGATTTTTTTGGTTCTTTCTTTTCTTCATTTTGTTTTCGCGCCTTTCATTTTCGCTTAATCTTTTTTGTTCTGTCACATTTCCTGCCAAAGACCACTCTCCAGTTCCTCCCCCCGAAGATGTCCAACCGCTATCGCGCGTCGGAAAACGACGTGAGCCGCTACGAGTCGGACCGCTTTGTCTACGAGCACGACCACGATGACGACGACGACCGGCGCAGCCGAGGCGGGGGCCGCAGCACGTTTGAAGAGGACCGGGTTGTGCGTGAACGCCGCGCAACGGGCGCCAGCCACGATGACGACATCGACAGCGACATTCTGCCCGCGGCGGCACGCCAACGCCGCAGCGGCCGCCGCACGTACTTTCGGCACTCGCCGCCACCGGCTGTTCACGATGACCGCGATAGTCGCGATGGCCGCAATGGTCGCGATGGCCGTGACGACCGGGACGACCGGGACCGCCGGGAAGTGACAAGGGAGACGACAACGACGACAAAGACCCGCGTGGTCCGTGAGGACTCGCGTGACCGCTCGCCCACGCCTTCCCTGTCGCCCTCGCCCCCTCCGCTGCGGCGCCGACGCTCGCCCTCGCCGCCCCCGCTGCGCTACCGCCGCTCGCCCTCGCCTCCGCCCTTGCGATACCCGCGCTCGCCTTCGCCGCGGCGGCCCGGCCCGCCCCCGCCACGTCCTGGCCATCTTGTGCGTCGCCAGTCGAGCCTGGACACGTTTGACCGGCGGCCTGCACGCCGCGCATACGACTACGAGTACGACGAGGAGTCGTACGTGGACGACCGGCTGCCACCGCCGCGGCGTGGCGGTGGTGGTGGCGGCGGCGGCTACCGTGGCGGCGGCGGACGTGGTGGCCGTGACGACGACCGGTTTGACGAGCGCGAAACGACAACCCGGCTGGCGGAGCTGCGCATCGACGACCGTTTTGACCGGCGTCCGCCCCCGCCGGGCGCGTACCGCGACCACGGGCGAGACCACGAGCTCGACGTTAAGGTCGAGACCGGGCTGGTGCGCGTGGGGCGCGAGCGCAGCCGCAGCCCGCCCGGCCGGGGCAGCTACGGCCGTGTGCGGCCGCGGCCGCGGTCGCGCAGCAGCAGCACGGCCAGCAGCGGCAAGGGCAAGCTCAGCGCGTACCCGAAGAAGGGCAAGACGCGGATTCCGGCGCGCCTGGTGTCAGAGCGGGCGCTGCTCGATCTGAACTATCCGTTTGTTCGCGAGGTGAGCACTTTTTTAAGCTACCGTCTTGCACAGCAAGGATACTAACCCATCCAGGGCAACGTCATCGTGGTCCAGGTGGCCCTTGGCCAAGAAAACATCGACGATGTTCTGCGGCTGAGCCAGAACTACAAGAAGAGTCGGTCGCCTCGCTCCCCGGGCTTTTGATGCTTTCTCCGCCTTTTGCTGACAAGCCCAGACGAGACGGACGTGTTCGAGTCCAAGACAACAACGGTGAAAGTGTCCGACGGCAAAGTGGTTGAGAAGGAAACGCGCCGCGAGGAGATCTACACCGCTCCGCCGGGGCCGCCGCCGCAGCAATACCAGCCGCCCCCCGGGCCGCCGCCCCAACAGTACCAGCCGCCTCCTGGGCCGCCGCCGCAGCAGCAGTACCAGCCACCCCCGGGTCCGCCACCACAGCGGGCGCCCGTTGTTGTGCACGCTCCGGACCCGCCGCCGGTAACAGTTGTTGATGCTCCGGACTACACGACCAACACGACGGCGCTGGTCCGCATCCGGGACACCTCGCCTGGCGGCGGCAACTACACGACGACCAGGACAGACACGGTGTACGCGCAGCCGCCGCCCCCGCAGCAGACGTACACGTACGCCCCGCCACCGCCGCCGCCGCCACCGCCCGTTACCAACGCGATCACCCCGATCATCATTGACGCCGAGCCGCCGATTGAGGTGGTCACGGCAGCGGACCCGTACCACCACCACGAGCACCGGTACCAGTACGACTACATGGAGCCCAGCAGCAGCAGCGGCGCCGTGGCGGTCGTGGCCGTGGGCGGCGACGAGAAGCGCTACCGCCACCGCCACCGCCACCACCACCACCGGCGGGCGCGGTCGCACGGCGGCAGCGGCGACGGCGCGCTGTATGCGCGGGTGCACAGCTCGCGGCACCGGCACCGGCACCACGGGTCGTCGTACTACTACGTGGCGACGTAGGATGATCTGTGGGCGATGTGCTGTTATATTTTGTTGGTTTATGTTCTGTTGTTTTGGATGACATTTGTTTTAACTATTCTGGATTTGGATGATCTTTGCTTTTGTAATTTTCTCTGGATTTGGCCTGCTCTGCTTCGAGATAAGGTGTAGTGATGATTCCCGCCGTTTAATGACTTTCTTTCAGCTGAAGATACACTTATACCGTTACTGGCCGCCCTAGCCCGCTAGGGGGATAGTCCGCTGGAAGTTTAATTTTAATTTCGACAGCAGGCGCGACCGGCAGCAGCGCGGCGGGGCCATCGTCGGCGCGATCGTCGCCCCTTTCCCGGCTCTCTTTGGTTTTCTCTGCTGTTCAGCTGTGCCTGTCCTGGTCGGCCTCCTCGACCACCGCCGCTCCTTTTTGCCTGTTTGGCCATGTCGCTCTTTTCTCTTGTCTAGTTTATCTTCTTTTCTGACGCTCCTTTTTCCTTGGGCCTTGCATCGTCGGTGACCTGCGACAATTCGACCCAACCTGACCTCTTTTCTTTTTTTCTTTTTGACCCGGCGGGCAACCACTTCGACAGCCGTCTGCCATGCGCTCCTTTTTTCTGGCCGGCGCCCTGGGCGCATGGCTTGCCGCAGCCGATACGACGACCTCCGTGCCGGCCACGCCGCACGACAGCTACTCGTCGTCCGTGGGCGTGCTCGGCTGCAAGGTCAACACGAACCGGATCGCGTACTGGCCCGACGCGGTCGACTGCAACAACGTGTGCGTGTCGCTCACGTACGAGGACCGCTCCGTGTACCTGCTGCGCGTGGACCAGTCGGGCGGCGCGCACGACGTCAGCTACGACGCCTGGAACTACCTGCTGACTGGCAAGTCGGCGACCACGGACCCGACCGCCGGCGGCGCCGTGACCATGACGGCCGCCAACGTCGACGCCAGCAAGTGCGCCGACCTTCTATACACGGACGACGGCAAGCTGCCGCTGAGCGCGTCCAACAGCATGAACTTTTTGAACAGCTGCCTCGAGCTGCAGGCCGCCGGCAAGGCCAGCTGGGTCGCCGAGAACTACGCCCTCTACAACATCCTCGACCCGATCTGCACGTACGGCGTCGACGAGGTCTGCAGCCTGACCGACTGGCCGTCGCAGAACCAGGCCACGTGCGCACACACCCTCGGCGGCACCGTCGCCCTCACCACCGACCCGGTCTACAACATCCGCTACCCGACGGGCGACAAGGTGCTCGCGGGCGCGGCGCCGTCGGCGGCCACCACCACGGCGGTTGCGGCAGCGCCAGCCAGCAGCGGTGCCGGCGGAGTAGTGCGGCCGCGGTACGTCTGGGCGGCAACTGGCGTTGCCGTGCTGCACAGTCTTTTTGCGTTTTTGATCTGATGCACTTTGCTTTATGTTTTTGATTTATGTTTTGATTTATGTTTTGGCTTCTCTTTTTTGTCTTATTTTCCCTTGATATCCCCTTTGTTTCTTCTTTTACAGTACGATCACCTTGACGCGCAATGATGATCTCATTCAAACAATACACACCCAAACCTGAAAATTGGCGCAGCCACCTGTCACTCCTTGGGGACGGCATACAAGGGCTTCATCGCACCATAGCGGTCAACGGGAACAAACTTCATCCAGCCGTAGAACAAGAGGCCAATACTGCGCATCAAAAACTTGGCAAAGCCCGGGACAGGCGGAAATTTCCAGCGGCCGCCCTCGTAATGGTCGTCAACGCACAGCATGAAGTACGGCATGCCCGTGAAGAAGCCGGCCTTTTTCTGGGGGCGGGTGAGCAGGAGAAAGAAAGAAAAAAAAAACAAAAACAAAGACTTACAATCTGCTGGGCTTCCTCCTCTTCCATGACCTTGCGTGCGCCCTCAAACTTCTCGGCACCAAAGCGGCGCAAACCCTCGAGCGAGACGAGCTCGTCCGTCAGGTGCGTGACCAGGGCGGGCGAAAAGTCGTCGATGAGGGCGAGCAGATGTACCGCATCAAAGGCCACGAGGCCGGCGGCGGCATCGCCGGTGTATTTGCCAAAGGCCTCGAGCCCGCCGTGGAAGGCCTTGTGCTGGTCGACGTTGGTTGCGAGGGCGCCGGGGGCCTCAAGAACGGCCTCGAAGCCGGGGAAGAGCATGGTCTCCTCGCCGTGGTGGTGGAGGTCGACGATCAGGTACCACTGGTGGGCGAAGCGGGCAAAGGCGGCGTGGTCGGCGGGCACCACGTGCGGCGCCTGCAGGTAGATGGCGTTGAGGCCCCGGACGAGGACGTTGTGGGCGCAGACCATGATGCCTTTGACCTCGTCGAACAGGTCGTACTGCGGACGTATTCGTCAGAATATACCTTGTTTGATTACTGGACAAGCACAAATACCGGAATACCTTTTGGCCTTCTTCCAGATCCATCCGTGGATCGGGAATGAGCTGGAAGGGGTGGTCTGCATAGACGGGAGCCATGGTAGCGGCAGGAAGTAGAGAGAGGACAACGGAAACGCACAGAAGTGCAGATGGGAGTGTAAAGAAAGACAAACTACACACAGAGAGAGAACAAATACACAGCAGCAACTACGGCAAGCGCACGTCTTCTGCCATATTTATGCCACAAACACCCAACACGCATCTTTGCCGACCACCCGTATGTGCAGAAAACATAACGGCCATACTTCCCACATCAGAACACCGACTGCTGCATATCGTGGAGGACATGGGCCCAACGAAGCACAGCGTCTCTTTCGAACGCCGGGCCGTTGCATTGCGAGTCTTCGCTGACGCGGATGCCGGGGGGAGTGAGACTGAAGGCGAGCAGTGGTTGGTCCAAGATAGCATACGTGTGCCCCTAGAAATAGAGGCCTGCACGAGTGCGACGCGTGGTGGCTGCGTGTAGGCTGCCAATGGGAAATGACAGAAATGAAATGCAACCAACTATGGCCAAGCAAACCTACGCTTGCCGCGGCAGAGCCGCATCTGGACGCGGCAGGAAACAGGAAATAGGTGAGACGGAGAATACAGTTTCCGTAGGAATGGCTGATGGGTGTACGCATTTTCAGGCTTATTATGAAAATCAAACACTTCAATAACATTTGATTAGTTTGGCAAAAAAAAAAAAAAAGAAGAATTTATGATATGCAAAAGCACGGAACACTTGCGAGTAAGACAGGATGGTGCCTTGGCTTGCTGCCAGTGCGCACCGGGCCCGAGCCGTGTTGCACGACGGCTAGCGTTCGGAACGTGGACCTGGACAGACGCCATGTTTAAAATTCTTTGAATTCTTTCGCTTTCCATATTGATTTTGCTCTAAACAATAAACCCCTGGGCCGGTCGTGCCTGCTCGGGACGGAGTGCGGGGACGGCTTCCGTCGGGATTCGGAATTGGTGGCGCTAGGCCGACGAAGGCCGAGTTTCGTCATACTTCTACGAGGAAAGCGCGACGAAGACACATTCTGTCCCAAGAACAACCACTCGCAAAAGCAGCGAAAGCACACGGAAAAGACGAAAAAGACACTCGAAATGGACTCGTGGCTCGACATCGCGCCGGAAAGCGACTTCTCGCTGGCCAACCTGCCGTTCGGCATCATCACGACGGAGGCCAACAAGCAGCCCCGCGCCGCCGTGGCCGTGGGCGACTATGTCGTGGACCTGGCCGTGCTGGCGGCGCAGCCGGGCTTCAACGACGTGTTCCCCTTCCTGGCCGGGCCGGAGGCGCAGGGCGTGTTTGCGCAGCCGGTGCTGAACGCGTTTGCGGCGCTGGGCCGGCCGGTGCACCGGGCGACGCGCGAGGCGCTGCAGGGGCTGCTGCGGGCGGCACCGGCGACGGTGGCGCCCGAGTTCCTGCGCGACAACGAGGCGGTGCGCAAGGCGGCGATTGTGGCCCAGAAGGACGTGCGCATGAGGCTGCCGATGGCCGTGGGCGACTACACGGACTTTTACGCGGGCGTGCACCACGCGCGGGCGGCGGGCACGCTGCTGCGCGGCGCCGAGAAGGCGCTGCAGCCCAACTACGGCTTCCTGCCGGTGGCGTACCACGGGCGGGCGTCGAGCGTGGTGGTGTCGGGCACGCCGGTGCGGCGGCCGTGGGGGCAGACGGCGCCGCCGGAGCCGGCAGGCAACGACGACGATGCCGGGGCTGCGCCTCTGACGCGGCCGACGGCCAAGCTCGACTTTGAGCTCGAGCTCGGCTGCTTTGTGGCGACGGAGAACGAGCTGGGCGACACGGTGCCCGTGGCCAAGGCCGAGGACCACATCTTTGGCTACGTGCTGCTCAACGACTGGAGCGCGCGCGACGTGCAGAGCTGGGAGTACGTGCCGCTCGGGCCGTTCAACGGCAAGAACTTTCAGACCAGCATCAGCCCCTGGGTCGTGCTGGCAGACGCCCTCGAGCCGCTGCGCACGCCCGCGCTCGCGCCGGAGAAGCCCCTGCTGCCGTACCTCGACGGCGGCGTCAAGCCCTACACCTTTGACCTCGAAGCGACAGTCGATCTGACGAGTGAGTTCCCCCTCCCCCTGTTTATTATTATTAACCCCTTTCTAACAGTTCAGCCGCCGAGGGCAGCAGCATCAACCTCACGCGCGTCAACACCCGCAACCTGCAGTGGTCGTTCCCCCAGATGATCGCCCACCACACGCTCGGTGGCTGCCCGCTGCGCCCCGGCGACCTGCTCGGCTCCGGAACCATCAGCGGCACCACCAAGGACGAGAGCGGCTGCCTGCTCGAGAAGACCAGCGCCGGCAAGGACCCTGTCCTGCTGCCGGGCATGGACATGCGCACGTACCTCGAGGACGGCGACGAGATTGTCATTCGTGCGTCGAAAGAGGTCCCTGGCGGCGGCCGCATCGGCTTTGGCGAGTGCATTGGTCGCGTCTTCACGGCAGACCGCCTCGTGTTCAAGTAGGGTAATGTTTGTGTGTTTTATCTATGGAGTACAAAAAGCGAGAGACTGCCTAATTCCCAATAGCGAAAATCAAAGACCGCGTACCGAATCCTTCCGTGACCAACCCGAGCCCACCCGTGACGCCCTACCGACCCTGAAAACCTCCTATTGTATAACCGCCCATCCTCAGAAACCACTCTGCGGGTTGGGGTTGGCCAGCACGGCGCCGCCCTGGACCGTCGGCGGCACCAGCGACACGCCCGTGCCCGCGGCGGCCGCCTTGTAGGCCGCCAGCGTGTTGGGCGAGTCAAAGTGCTGGTTGATGACGCCGGCCATGCCGTTCTGGCAGTGGTTGCCCTTGGTCTGGGCGCAGTAGTACCAGATGGGCACGGCCGCGTCCTCGACGACGATCTGGAACACGTCGGGCGCCTGGCCGAAGAGCGTCGGCTGGAAGCCGGAGAAGAAGCCGGCGGCAGCCCCGTCGGCGGCGGCGGCGGCGGCGTCGAGCGGCTGGCACGGCGCGCCAAAGCTCGACTGCGCGACGCTGTGGTTCTTGGGCAGGAAATGCCACTCGACCACGTCGCCCGCGTCGGCCACCACGTTGTCCGGGTCGAACGTGAGCCGGCCGCCGAGCCCGGCGACGACCGTGTGGGTGACGCCCGTGAGCGGGACGGTGCGGGAGGCCAGGCGCGCGTCGACGATGGCAGTGGGCGCGGCCAGGCAGGCAGGCAGCATGGCAGCAGTGGCCAGGAGAAGCATGGAGGCGTGGGCAAACATGGTGAAGATGGTTGTGGTGGTGTTGGAAAAAAGTTGTGTTTGTGGTGATGAAGAGTTGAGATGTTGGCGATGAGTTTTCCAACAATCAAACAACGGCGACGACGACGTCTTTTATACTCGGCCTTCTCTCCTTTTCTTCAATCTTTTTTTGGAAGCCATACTCACTGCGGTCATTGTGACCGTAGTCGTTGTGGCTGTCGTCGTCTTCATCCTCACTCGGCACAGATTTGAGCCGGATCCTTCTCGTGTAAGCAGGCGTCAGTCCTGTCGGCCATTTCGTCTCTCGCATCGCACAATAAACTATTTTCGCTCTCGGATGCCCAAGCTTCCGGGTCCGCAGCACACATGGCCTGGGGCTGGGGGGGCCTGGCTGCGGGGAACGAGTGCAACCACACGGGCGTTTCTATTTCTGGTGTATTTCTGGCCAATGTCTATCGTCGTAGCCGATGCGGAGAAAAAAAAAAAAAAAACCGTAATGCTTCTCGTGTGCGCCATGATTGACTGCTGATCCCAGACTACAGCTCCTGGAACACGCGCTTGAAAATCTCCCGGCTCTTGAGCAGATTCACCACGCGCAGCCGCTCGTTGTCCAGGTGCGCCGCGTCGCTGGCCTGCCCGCACGGCAGATGCGCAGCCGGCGCGCCAAACTGCTTTTCCAGGAAGCGGATGGCCGGGATCGACCCGCCCTCGCGGATGTACAGCGGCCGCCGCGGGCCCTGGCGGCCGTCGTCGTTGTCCATCCCCCACACCTGCACAATTGCCCGCTCCAGCGTCTGGAAAATGTAGTTGTCCGGGTCGCCCAGCCACGGCTCCGCCTTGTTGTCGACGTGCACGCTCATCGTGTTGGACGAGCCCAGCTGCGCAAACTCGTCGTGCAGGAACGCCTCCAGCGACGCCACGACCGCGTCCACCTCCTGGCCCGGCACCAGCCGCAGGCTGATGTTGGCGCACGCGTGCGCGCTGACCAGGCTGCCGTCCGGCCCGGACACCTTGTAGCGGTGGATCGTCAGGTTGGGCTCGCGCCACCGCGCCAGCAGCCCGGCCTTGATGGCGGCCGCAGCATCGGGCCCGGCACTGGTGGTTGCTGCACCAGCCCCCCCTGTCGACGTCTTTTGCCCCGCCGCCGCCAGCCGCCGCGCCACCGCGTCCAGCCGCGCCTCCTCGTCTGCCTGCAGCGGCAGCACGCTGTCGTAGAAGCCCGGCAGCATCACGCGGTTGTGCGGTGGCGCCTTGAGCCGCGCCAGCACCAGGGTCAGGTCCGACAGCGGCTCCGACATGAGGTACGACCCGTCCACGCCCGAGTGCAGGTCCGGGCGCGCCGCGTCGACGCACACGGTGGCGTGCAGCACGCCGCGCAGCCCGTACGTCAGGCACGGCGTCGTGTCGTCCAGCCAGTAGCTGTTGGCCAGCAAGATGTAGTCGACGGGGCCGATCAGCGCCTGGTGCGCGCGCACCGTCTCCTGGAACCCGCGCGACCCGGACTCCTCCTCGCCCTCGATCAGGAACACGACGTCCGCCTCGAGCGCCTTGTCGTGCAGCAGGTCCGCCACCGCAAACAGCGCCGCCATGATCGGGCCCTTGTTGTCGCTGACGCCGCGTCCGTACAGGTACCCGTTCATGCCCTTCATCGCAAACGGGTCCGACGCCCACTTGCCCTTCTTCGTGTCCGCCGCCACCACGTCGTAGTGCCCGTAGAAAAGGATGCGCTTTGGTTGCTTCTCCTGCTTGGCCGCCGCGCCCTCGGCCTCGGCCGCCTTACCCTTGGCGCGCTTGCCGGCAAACTTGGCCAGCACCACCGGGTTGTGCGCCTTGTCGTGCGTCTGCAGCATCCACACCTCGCCGCCTAGCCGCTTGAACAACGTGCACAGGAACGTTGCGCCGCGGTGGCAGTCCTCGGCAAACTCGGGTCGCGACGAGATCGTCTTGTACGCCACAAAGTCGCGCAGCGTCGTCAGCATCACGTCCTCGGACGCCTCGGTCGCGCCGCGCGCCCCGCCGCACTCGTCCGGCACCCGCCACACGCTGACCATGGCATCGTTGGCGCCCGTGATGTACAGCCGCGTCGTGTGGTAGGCTGCCACGGCCGACGCCAGGATCTTGCCATCGTGCGCCTTCCACCGGCTCAGGCACTGGTACTTTTGGCTGACCGTCTCGCCCGTCGTCGACGTCGGCGTACCGGCGTTGTTGACGCTGCCGGTGCCGTTGTTGTTGTTTCCCCCGTCATAGTGCACGGTGCTGTGTTTGGCGGCATAGCCGTTCGCCGACGCACTCCAGAGCACGCCCCAGCACATCTGCAGGCTCATCACGTCGCAGTCGTGGGCCTGGATCACGCGCAACCGCTGGCGCGTGTCGAGGTCCCAGAGCTCGACCACGCCGTCCAGCTTGCCGCAGTAGAGGAACGAGCCGTCAATGGCCAGCGACAGCACCGATATGGCGTCGTCGTTGCCCAGCACCATGACCTCGCGGATCGTGCCGGCGTCGTCGTCGGCGTCACCCGCTGCGTGTGCGCCTTCCGAGCTGCTGCTCCTGCTGTCAGCGTCGCTGCTGTCGCCGTCGTCTGCTGGCACCGGCGCCGCACGGCCCAGCTTCCACACCTTGACGGTGCCGTCGCCGCCGCCCGAGATGAGCACCTCCTCGTCGGCGTCCAGGTCGTGGGCGGGCCCGCGGGCCATCAGCATGCAGTAGACGTAGCCGTAGTGGGCAAACTGGCGGATGGCGTCCGGGTGCGCCTCGAGCACGGTCTGGGCCTTGGGAATCAGCGCCCAGCGGTCGTCGTTGCGGCGCGGCGTGCTGGCGCCGCCGACGTTCTTGGAGTCGAAGAAGCGGTGCAGGCGCTTGTCCGGGTGGTGGGCCGAGTCGGGGGCGACGCGGCGGTGCGGGTCGTCCAGGCGGACCCATTGTATGGACGTGTCCTGGGCGCCGAAGTAGACTGTCTGCTGCTGGGCTGAGTAGGCGACGCTGAAGATGTCGCCGGCGATGTCGTAGGAGCTGTAGATCTCGTACAGCCGCTGGAAGGTCGTGGGCGACCACACGCTGATGCTGCTGTCGCCGCCAGAGGAAACGAGAAGAGAGGAGGACGACGACGACGAAGAGGAGTAGGGAGATGGCGAGGACGATCGTGAGGAGGACGGAGAGGACGAGGAGGATGTGTTGGACAGGAAGAGGCAGAGCACGCTGCGCTTGTGGGCCTGGATGCGGGCGACCTGCTGGAAGCTGCCCAGCGACCAGACGAGGATCTCGCCATCGTGGGTGCCGGCAAAGATGTAGGCGTCGCTGACGGCGAGCGCGAGCACGGAGCTGTCGTGTTTGAGGTCGTGCAGCCGCTGCGGCGCCGGGCCCTGTGTGCGGCCGATGCCGTCGGCCATGGCCAGCGAAGGCGGCCAATCCGAGGCCGGGCCAGCTGCAGCCATGGCAGCGAGGGCTGGGGATGTTAGAGAGTGGTGGGGAAAACAGAGGAGGATGCGGCGTGTGGTGGGTGTGCTGCGGTGTGACGTGTTTTTGGAGCAGATCCAAGGAGTGCCAAGTCCGAAGGCGTGCTTGGAAAACCCAGACGCTAAGGGGAAGGTCCCAGCCCAGCCTGGCCCCAGCCCGGCGGGGCACCTGCCTGTCGCCGCTCCCTTTAGCGGTGCCTCTGCGCCTTAGCGGCCGCCTGCCCAGGCTCGCGGCGTCTCCAGCAGAAGGGCTATTGCGACCTTGGCGTTCAGATGTCGTCTTTTTTTTTTTTTTTTTTTTTTTTTTTGCTGCTGGGGTGGGCTCCCGACGGGCGAATGCGGGGAACTGCGGCTCGGGAAGAGGAGAGAACAGGGAAACGAAAAAGGCGGTATGCTTACCGGACACGCGCACAGCGCCCTCTTCTTCGGCCTGCTGGCGTTTTCGACAGCTGGGACAGCCCCCTGTGCTGGACGTGGTGGCCGCCGTCAGGATGGTCGAGGAGACGACGGCCGACGTGGCCGTCATGGTGACGGTGGCCATGGTCGCTTTGTTGACGGTCGGCGCGTGTGAGTCACTTCACAAACCACCAGAGCTGTGTGCACTGCTTTGCGCTCTGCCAGACACCAGCTGCGGCTCTCAAGCCGCGTTCAGGCGTCCCCCGAATGTTTTCTGCGTCTTATTGGCACTGCAATTCCGGACATAGAATCTGCTGTATGGTGTTGGGAGCTGTTCAAAAAAAAAGAAGACGGCCAGGACGAGAGGGATCGAACAGATATACTCGTAGCACCCAACGGATTAAGTGGAAACGCCTGGTTCCAGCAGACCAACCACGGGACGGTCACACCGCTCAGTCCGGCCTCGCTGGCTTTCTTCGTTCTTCTCCTTGCTCGTGCCACGCCACAGCAGGGCCCCGGGCCGCAGACCCCCTGCATAAAGAAGTACGGCACGGGCTTGCTATGCAAAGGCCGACCGGGAGCACGACAGAGCACTCTGCGGCAAATACGCGACTGCACAGACTGTGCAGTTTGCTTGCAATCACGAATGTCATTGGAAACTGCGTCTTTTCTACGGATCCGGCCGGCCGGTGTCCGGCGGTTTGGTCTATAGACGTGCGCGTGGGGGACGACGCTCGAAGATCTGTGTTACAGGGCGTGGGGGCAAGTAGAAAGGCGAGAGAGGGACAAAAAGAATCAAGTACTTGTATCTCGTTTCAAAAGATAAGAAGCAGGGCAGAAGCAAATCCTATAAAATAGCAAGCCAGGCTCTAAATTTGCAGGGCCAACACCCGTGGCCGGTTCGTGACAGCCCTAGAAACGCGCATTTACAGGGACAACCCGCCCTACCCGTAGCACAAGACGCCTGTCATTTGGCGGTCCCGTATCGGCATCCCGCATTCTTATCGGCTGCTTATATAAAATCCCCACAAAACATCCCCACTGCGAAAAACGCAAAAAAAAAGCCGAAAAGAAGGAAAAGAAATCGAAGCCGGTCCGACGACGCCCCCGCCTCCCATCACGACATACCGCTTCGCGACGACGCAAAACACCTACACGACGACCTTCTGTGGTGCCGACGGTCCTTTTTCTGTGCTGTTCGCCGACCCGCCTGCATCTTCGCTGCGCCCCTCCCCCACGGAGAAAACCGGCTCTCTCTCTCCTGCGAGGCACACGACCTCCTACCCCCCTCCTCCTCCTTCTCTCCTCGCCTCGCCCCATCTCTCCGACGTCCCCGGCAGTTGACCCGAGCGTCGACTGTCTCCTGCGGCTGCCATGGATCACGGCCGCGACCCCTGCCCCTATGTCATTCTGAATGACTTTGGCGGTGCCTTTTGCATGGGTGTAGGTTTCTTGTTGTCCCGGACGAGCCACATCCGGCTCTCGTCTTCGCGCCCCTTTAGACCTCCTCTTCTAACTCCCCCAGGCCATTGGTGGCACCATCTGGCACGGCATCAAGGGCTTCCGCAACTCGCCGGTCGGCGAGCGCCGCATCGGCGCGCTGACGGCCATCAAGATGCGCGCGCCCGTGCTGGGCGGCAACTTTGGCGTCTGGGGCGGCCTCTTCTCGACCTTTGACTGCGCCGTCAAGGGCCTGCGCCAGAAGGAGGACCCGTACAACGCCATCATTGCCGGCTTCTTCACCGGCGGCTCGCTGGCCATCCGCGGCGGCTACAAGGCGGCGCGCAACGGCGCCATCGGCTGTGCCGTGCTGCTGGCCGTCATCGAGGGCGTCGGCATCGCCTTCCAGAAGATGATGGCGGGCAGCACTCGGCTGGAGGCTCCCGCACCACCGGCACAACCGATGGCCATGTGAAACGCCTCCCCCCCTCTCCCATTTTCTCGCGAAACAAACGACCAAGACGCCTCTCTACTCCCTTTTCTTTTTTTCTTCCTTTTTTTTCTCTCTCTCTGCTATCTGTCTCTCTTCTTGGTTCTGGGTTTTTCTTTTGGCGCACCTGTATACTTCCTTGTTTGTACGTTTGTTTCGTGTGTTTTGCATATGCGCCCAAGCTGGCAGGCGTTTAACGGTGGCATTCTGATAGAAGGAGACGGGAGGGCAAAGGACGTGCTGGGCGTGCTGTACGCGCAGACGACGACACGACCGCTGGCTTGCTTTGTGCCTTGATGGCAAAGACGATTGAGAAAAAGGAACAAAAGCAAAGCAAAACAAAGCAAAGCACACAAAAAAAAGAAATAAAAGATCCTTCCCAACAAATGCTTTCTCATGCAGTGGACGCAGCCCGCGCCAGCAGCGGTCCCGTCTCGACAGGGATGGGCCGCACGTCGAATCCCCAGGCGCTCGGCTTGGTGCCGGCCTTGGGCGGCGCGGCGTTGACGTCGAGGGCGTCGCGCGACATCTGGACCATGGCGGCGCCCTGCTCGAGCACGCTGGCCTGGAAGGCGGCCAGCGCCGTCTGCAGCGTGGCCAGGTCGTGCGTGTCGGCCGTGGCCAGCAGGCGGCTGAGCTGCAGGGCGTCCTTGATGGCGACGATGCCGCCCTCGCCGCGGACTGATTCAAAGGTTAGCAAATGACTCAAAGACCTGTGGGCTTGGACAGGAGAACGCACACGGCGTCATCGGGTGCGCGGCATCGCCGATCAGCAGCACGCGCTTTGGCGGCGGCAGGGACGGCAGGATGGCGTCGTGGTAGAGGCGGAAGTCGTCGTCGACGCCCGCCGGCCCGCCCGCGGCCACGACGGCGGTGTACCGGGGGTCGATCCCGGCGGCGGCGAGGCGGGCCTGCACGTGGGCGTACTTGGCCTCGCGCGTGGCCGTGCGCAGCCAGTGGTCGGGCGCGGCGGCCGCATCGTCGCGCTCGTACAGGAACCAGTAGAAGCTGCCGGTGACGCCGCCGGTGGCGCTCTCGGAGACCTGGTCGAGGCCGCAGAACAAGGTGAAGCCCGGCCGCGGGAGCACTATGTACGCGCTGTGGCCGAGGCGCAGCTGCGTCTCCAGGGCCGCGTCCGAGAGCGTGGCCTTGCCGCCGACGATGGCCATGGGCACGGGCTCGACCACGTCGGCACTGCTACGGCCAAAGACGTGATCGCGGACTGTGCGTCAGACGGACGTCTTCAACAACAGGAACACCAGCAAAGACTCACTCTTGCTCCACATGCCGTCGACGCCCACCAGCAGGTCGCCCGTGGCGGCCGAGCCGTCGTCAAAGTGCACGGTCACCTTGTCGGCCGCTTCGTCGACACGCACCGCCTTCTTCCCCCACTGCACGTCGACGCCGGTCAGCAGCAGCCGCCGCAGCCGGCCGCGGTGGGCACGCACGCACGGCGTCTTGGGGCTGTCCTGCACGCCGATGCGCATGCCGTTGGGCGGGTACATGACCATCTCGGACGGGAGGGCCAGCGGCAGCAGGTGGCAAGCCGACCGCAGCGGCGGCACATCCTCTGGCAGCTCAGTGGTATAGTCGCCGAGTCTGGAGGAGGCATGGTGAGACGAGGACGAAAGAAGGCTGGAAGAAAAAAGACAAACAAGTTCAGCCCAATGGCGTAGCCCGGCGGACGGGCGTCGAAGCTGGCATCGCGCTCAAAGATGGAGAACGGCACGCCCTGCCTGCGCAGGAACTGGGCGAGGAACAGGCCGCCAATGCCAGCGCCGACGATCAGCACATGCGGCCGCTGCGGCGGGAGGGCGGTGTTGGACGACATGGCAGACACTGTGCGACGAATGAATGAATGCACAAGTTGGGCACAGTTTGGGCCGGAAGGAACGACCACGGGGGGCAGACCACGCACAAAACTGACGCTCTGCGCTGCTGTAACGTCAGCCAGGGCCTGCCACGGCCAGGTCACACACACAACTCCAGCGACCCAATCAATGCGCTTCAACAAGCAAGGGCATTGTCTTCCCCTCAACCCGCCAGCAAAAACGCCACCCGGCCTCGGGGAAGACCCACTCGCCCGTGCCCCGCCGTCCGTGCCGCTGCCGTCCGTAGGGCCCGCCCTCCGGCCCTCTGGCCCGAGAGCCCGGCGCTGGCTGGCCAAAGGCCGGAGGGCCCACTGGCATGATCCAGACAGTGATGACAGTGACGACAGTGCTGCGTGAGACGACAGGCTAGCTGGGAGCACCTTCCTTCGCGTAGATAAGCACTGCATGCCGCCGTCTAACCCCTATCGCCTCCTGCTCCTTTTCGACGGACATCCGGCACCCATTCTGCCACGCTTGATCTCTCTGCACCGCCCGCTCGTCAACATGTCCTGCTCCAATTGCTTCGCCGGCCACGTCCACGAGGGCACGCCCAGCGGCCGGACCGCCAAGATCCATGGCCTCGACGTCTATGTTGCCGAGCCGCCTGCGGGCACCACCGCCAAGGGCATCGTTGTCATTGTTCCGGACGCCTTTGGCTGGGAGTTTGTCAACAACCGCCTCCTGGCAGACCACTACGCCAGCAAGGGGTCCTACAAAGTGTACCTGCCCGACTTCATGGAGGGTAAGCGATAGATCAGAGTGCTGAAGACACAGCACTAACACCCCCAGGCCATTCCGCGTCGGTTGCTGTGCTCCAGGACATGAAAGGCTATCGCCAGGCCAGCGTCTTCACCAAGCCGTGCGTTGCCCATTGCCCATGCCAGCATATTCATATTCCCATTCCCATTCTGACCGTCCAGGTACTACGCGATCCGCGTCGTCGCCATCTTCGCCCCCTTCCTCTACTACAACCGCATGGGCCTGTCGAACCCTCGTGTCAAAACCTTCCTCGAGCAGCTGCGCACCGCCGAGGGCCCCGACACCTTTGTCGGCACCGCCGGCTTCTGCTGGGGCGGCAAGCACATCCTGCTCCTGTCCCACGGCGCGACGGTGGCCATCGACGGCAAGGACTCGCCGCTGTTCGATGCTGGATTCGTCGGCCACCCCAGCTTCTGGGCCGACAGCGACATCGCCGACCCCATCACGGTGCCGCTGGCCTTTGCGCTGGCCGACGTCGACCCGTTCCTGCCAGCCGAGAAGGTCGCCATGATCCGCAAGGTCGAGGCGCTCCCGGCCCCGGCCGCCGGCGAAGTGGTCGTCTACGAGAAATCGTCGCACGGCTTCTGCGTCCGCGCGGACGAGTTTCTCGACGAGGCCAAGCAGGCCGAGAAGGCCGAAAAGCAAGCCATTGCCTGGTTCGACAAGCACCTCAAGTAGACGGGGCGTGCTTTCAGTTTGATTGATTCTGGTTGGAAAAAATGCCTGAAATTGCCTGAATTACAGGCTACCCGCCTAAAAATACAGGCCACCCATTAGCGCCTGTCAGGCCGGACCCACTTTAGCTCTGTCGTATCGCGTTGTTGCCTTTTCCACCAGCTTCTTCAGCTCTCCCGGCTTGGCCAACTTTCTCGCATCCTCCCCAACCGCTGTCCCTCCGGACACCCCCCCGCCCCTGTCGACAGACCCGATCTCTCTCCATACATGGCGACGCCAATGACAACAGGTGCCCGGGTGCAGGCTCTCCGCCGCGCCTCGGCCGCCGTGCCGGCCGCACCGCTGCTGTCCTCCTTTTCTTCGATCCCGATGACCACCTCCTCTTCTTCTTCTGCCGCCGCTGCCAGCGTCCTGTCCCGGCCCCTCACAACTGCTGCCGCGCGCGCTGTCACTGCACGGAAACACGTGCCCGTGCGTCCGCTGCCGGCCCGCCGCGCGCTGCAGACCAGCGCCGCGCGGCCGGCGCCGTCGTCGTCGCCGCTGCTGAGCGCGATTGGCGGCTTCGGCGGCGCACCGTCCATGCCGGCTGCCTACTTCCAGAAGCCGTCGCTGCCGGCCAACACGATCATCCGGTTTGTGCCGCAGCAGACGGCCTGGCTGGTCGAGCGCATGGGCAAGTTCCACCGCATCCTCGAGCCGGGCCTGGCCATCCTGGTGCCGTTCATCGACCGCATCGCCTACGTCAAGTCGCTCAAGGAGGCCGCGCTGGAGATCCCGAGCCAGAGCGCCATCACGGCCGACAACGTGACGCTGGAGCTCGACGGCGTGCTGTACACGCGCGTGTTTGACGCGTACAAGGCGAGGTGCGTACATGTTTGCCTTTCTCCATCTTCCTTCCTCTCCCCTCCCCCCCCACTGACATCCCCAGCTACGGTGTCGAGGACGCTGAGTACGCCATCTCGCAGCTGGCCCAGACAACGATGCGCAGCGAGATCGGCCAGCTGTCGCTCGACCACGTGCTCAAGGAGCGCGCCGCCCTCAACACCAACATCACCGCCGCCATCAACGAGGCCGCCCAGGCCTGGGGCGTCACCTGCCTGCGCTACGAAATCCGCGACATCCACGCGCCCGCCGCCGTCGTCGAGGCCATGCACCGCCAGGTCACCGCCGAGCGCTCCAAGCGCGCCGAGATCCTCGACTCCGAGGGCCAGCGCCAGAGCGCCATCAACATCGCCGAGGGCGAGAAGCAGAGCGTCATCCTCGCCTCCGAGGCCCAGCGCGCCGAGAACATCAACCGCGCCAACGGCGAGGCCGAGGCCATCCTGCTGCGCGCCAACGCCACCGCCGCCGGCATCCGCGCCGTTGCCGCCAGCATCGCCGCCGACAAGGACGCCGCCCACAGCGCCGTCGCCCTGTCCGTCGCCGAGAAGTACGTCGACGCCTTTGCCAAGCTTGCCCGCGAGAGCACCGCCGTCGTCGTCCCGGGCAACGTCGGCGACATGGCCGGCCTCATTGCCACCGCCCTCGGCGTCTACGGCAAGGTCGGCGGCGCCGTCAACGGCGCCAATGCCGGCGCCGCCGCCAGCGCCAGCAGCAAGGACGCCGTCACCCAGGCCGCCCGCCAGCTTCTCGAGGCCAACGGCACCCTCAGCAGCAGCAGCAGCAGCAGCAGCGCCAACACGGCAGCAACGACAACGGCCATCGGTGCAGACGGCGCCGCTGCCGACGGACTGGCCGAGGGACGGTGACTGTAGACGCGATGCAGGTCGAGGGAAATATAGACTTGCCAGCAAAAAGGCCTTGTCTGGTGTACCTTATTGTAACAGTGAAAATGCAAAACATGTCTGCTTCTTGGTGTGTGTGTGTGTGTGTGTGTCTGTACTGCTATCCAGGCTTTTTTCTACGCCTCTCCTTTTCACCCCCCTCACACCCCCAGCTCGGCGCCGACGGCGTCCAGCGCCTCGCGCACCTGCCCCAGCATCGCCGCGTCGCCCGCCAGGCCGGCCACCTGTCCTACGGCCACCAGCAGCGGATACAGCCGCAGAAGGTGCTTGCGGCCCTCGCTCTCGACGCCCTCCAGGTCCGGGATCGCCCCGGGCTCCGACCGCAGCGCCACCAGCCGCTCGAGGATCCGCCCCAGCTCGCGCCGCTGCGACAGCGGCTGCGGCATGTGGCCGCGCAGCGGCTGGTCCGCCGCGTACGCCCGCAGCGGCAGCGCGCACCGCAGAATCAGAAACGGCGCCGCCGTCTGCGCCAGGCGCACGCGCTGCTCCTGCCGCTCCTTCTGCTCGCGCTTGTCCGAACCACTGCCGTCGCCCGCCACGTCCTGCGCCGCCACGAGCGAGAACAGCTCGTCCAGACAGAGGTAGCTCATCTTGGCCCGCTTCGTCGGCACCGGGTCCACGGTGCGCCCCCGGCCCACCTTGAGAAAGTGGCCCAGCGCCGTTGTCGCGCTGTCGCCGCTGTTTTTGCTGCCGCGCAGAAAGAGCCTCTCCGCGTCCTCCGGCGCCGGCGCGTGCAGGATCGACACCCGAAACAGCTCTTCGACATACGCCCGCCGCGTCTTCTCGGCCACGGCCGCCGACCCCAGCGCTGGCAGGATGATCTCCCGCAGCGTGCAGAACGTGCTCACGTCGTGCTCCTCGTCCTCCACAATCAGCGCCTCCTCGTGTGGCGCCGTCGCCTGCTGCAGGTCCGCGCCGATCGTGCCGCTGGTGATCGCCACCACCTGGTCCCACGCGCCCTGGAAGGCCTCCCGCGGCACCGATTTCTCCTGCAGGTGCGGCAGTGTCTTCACAAGAATGCCCACTGCCTCTTTGGTGGCCACCTTCCACGGCCGGACCCGCGTCTGGATCGGGAAGCCGTATTTGAGCGTGATGGGCTTCGCCAGCGCCGCGAGCGCCGTCACAAATGCCCCGCTGGAAAAGATCTCCGGCCACACCGCTGGCATCGTAACGTGCTCGTGCAGCAGCTCCATGCTGCGCCGGGCCATCGCCACATACGTGTTTCCGGCGGTTGCGGCCTTCTGGGTAGTGCTGCCGTTGCTGCCGCGGGCAGGCGCCGAGGTCTGCGCCCTCTCGACGGCCCGGTCGACGGCCATGGTCACAAACTCGGCCAGCTGCGTGATCACGGCCGATGGTGCGCCCGCGATATCGGTCCGGAGGGCGGAAAAGCACCGCAGGATCTGCGTCTCCAGCGGTGTCATGTAATCCGTATCGTGGGCATACGTGCCAGGCGTGACGCACAGAACCGCCTGCCGGAGCAGGCGAATGGCCTCCTTCGTGCGTGCAAGGTCCATCTCGGGTCGCACCAGGCGCTCAATCTCGAGTAAGGCGTTCACCCACGACAAGAGACACTTTTGGTTGTCGGCTGCCGGAGCGGAAAGGCCACTTTGCTTCTCGGCCGCTGGCTCTGCTGCTCCTGCTGCTGCTGTGGTTGCTGCCGCTGCCGCCGCTGCCGGGGCCGGAACGCTGCGGGACCAGAGACCCCAGGCAAGCTCCACGGCCGTCTTGTCAAAGTGCCACTGTGCAGTGTCGTTGCTCTTGGCCAAGATGTTTCCCAGGCTACCAAATACGGCAGTGCTGACATCTAGAGACTCAAAGTCCAGCATCGTAGCAAAATGGTCCAGCAGTTCTTTCCACAGCTGCGGGAAGACGGCATGTGGTGCCAGCACTTCCAAGTAGCTCGCCAGCAACTCCGACACGCCGTTCACAATCACGACGGCCGTTTCGTCCCATTCAGCACAAACGGACCGGCTTGTGCCCTGGTCACGGGCAGCACGCAGCCGGCTTTCGGTCGACAGGAGCAGCCGAAACACAACAGCCCGGATACAAACATCCCAGGCCTCGGCAGTCAGGTTGTCTCCGTAGGCTTGGATGATACGGAGAAGCGTCTGCACAGCACCTAAAGAAAGATGTTAACAAAGGCATACAATGGGAATAGACACTCTCAACCGAAATTGACCTACTGTTTCTCAGTTCCAGGCGCTGGTCGGTGGTCACTGCCGTAAGGCGCAGCAGCAAAAGCATCCACAGGGCGGCGCCAGAGCCTGGATGTGATGTGTTGTAGGCCAGCTTCACCAGGGCCGCGTCGCTTGAGCCTTCGTCCATGGCAGAAGCGATCGACTTTGCGTTGCTATGCGCATGAAGGAAATCGGAAATGGCCCAATAGAACGTAACAGTCTGTTCTGGTTAGAAAATAGATCCAGGAGTAATGTTTAAAATGGAAACATACCGTGAGCGCCACGTTGAGGTCGTCGTCCTGCGAGCAGAACTTGTAGAGAGTGTTGACAAGGTCGAGGTAGCAGGTGTTGGGCAGCGAAGGAAGGAAATCAGAGCAGATGAGCTGCAGCGAAGCAAACGACGGCTTGATCAGCCGCACCGAGCGCGTGGTCAGCGTGCTGCCCAGGAGGTCTTCCGAAGGGGGGGTCTCTTCGCTGCCAGGGGCAGGGATCGGTGGTGGCGGCTCCACGAAGATGCTGTCGATGATGGCAAACGCTACCGACCAGCCACTGACGAGCGTCTCGCCGCTGTCTTCAAGGATGTTCTTGAGCCCGTCCAGGACGACTTTGTGGATGTCAACATCGGTGGCGTGCGAAGCGACGGACCCGGCCACGACTCCCCGTTGCTGCTTCTGAAGCGGGGCGAGCGCGCCGCTCATCGTCTCGAGCAGCCGCAGCTGGATCGCGCCGCGCGTGGCCTCGTCCTCGGCCGCCACGGCGCTCATGGCCTCCAGCAGAAAGCGCACGAGCGTCTCGGCCGCGCGCAGGCGCACCGCTGCAGGTGTCCTTGCCGAGCCCAGCGTGCGGGACAGCTCGCTCATCAGCGGCACCCAGCCAGACACGTCGGGCGGACTGAAGAGCAGCCGCTCCAGGTTGATCGACGCAATGTCGCCCAGCTTGGCCAGCACAAACTGGTCTTCTTGCACGTGGCCCGTCGAGGGCGGAGCACCCGTAAAGCTCATAACCCGCTTGTGCTTCACGGCCGGCGTACGCAGCTTCCCGTCGCTGCCCTCCTCCGCCACCATCGGCGACAGCGCGAGTCTTCCTTTTGTTGGCGGCGCCTTGAGCGGCGAGGGGGCGTCGTCACCGCCGTCCGTGGTAGTCGAGACCGTTTCCTCCTCCGGCTGCTTTTCGAGCAAGCCGCAGACGGCGACGACAAACGTGACAAATGCCTCGTTGGGGAAGTCCACGGTGCTCTCAAACATCCGCGAGGCAGCCGTCTCGACGGCCTTGACTTCGGAACCAAAGTTGGCCAGAAGCTGGTTCGCCTCGGCCTCGGCCTGCTGGTCGGCCGGGCGGATCACGGTCAGCGTCCGTCCTGCCGACTTGCCGGAGCAGAACAGCACAAAGTCGGCCTGCTGCAGGGTCTCCAGCACGATCTGCCAAGAGGCCTCGAGCGAGGGACCAAGGGCGATGCCGAGGTTCAGCAACGCACGCAAGCACAGCAGGTTGCGCGTGTTGATGCTGGCACCGGCTGTGTCAGACGATCCCTGCCGAGGCTTCTCGGACGCCGACGACTGACTGACAAGGCTGTCGACGCTGAGCAGGCCGCGCGCGTTGCTGAAGAGTGTGTTGGGCGTTTCGGACGTGGCTGAGGTCGGCGTCATGGGCCGGGCGCCGGCATTGAGGCAGGCAGTAAGCACGTTAGGCGGCACGGCCGCCTTGCCCAGGGTGGTGAGAAACGCATCGCGGGGGGTGGTCAGTTGCAGCAGGCCGGCGACGTGTGTGAAGCGCTGGAACGCACGCACGAGACTGTGGTAGTACTCCGAGTCCAGGGCGGCATAGAGAAACGTTGAGCAGGTGGCGAGAATAGCTGGCCAGCAGGTGTCAATCATATCGGCGTAGGCTTGCACGTCTGCGTGCAGCGGGTGGTTCTTGAGCAGGAGAGGGTTCTTGGGGACAGGCGTCTTCTTAAACGACGCCGATCTCTCCACAGGGCCGCCACCACCGTTACCACCGGCAGTGCCATCGTCTTTCTTGCCCGCAGAAGCCGGAGACTTGGACCGTGCCTCTTGTTTCTGTGCCTTTTTCTTGCGGCCTTCGCCCGGCACGGTCAGCGGAAGAATGAATTTGGCCAGCCCCTCAGAGAGCGAGGTGATGCACGCGAGAAGCAGGCTGTAGATGTAGGAGTCGGGAATGGGCAGTGACTCGGCCTTGTCAAGCTGATCGATGCACGGCGTGCGGATGGTGCTCCACTGGGAGCTGATGCCTGTGCTGGAGCCCTCGCCACCGACAGATCCGCTGATGATGCCGGGCACGCCGCTGGCCTCGAGCACGGCCTGGTCCGCCGCAGAGCCACCACTGCCAAAACCGGACACGGGAATGGTTGACTGGAGGCCGAGGCCGATGACGCTGGGTTTTTCGGTGGACACGCGCACAAAGGTGGCCAGCAAGTCTTGCAGGACATTTGGCGCATTTTCCTGGGCATCGTAGAGTGTGTAGATCTGGCGGGGCAACGCTGCGTCCGAGAAGAGGCCCTTGATGGCCTCCAGGCAGAGTACGCGCTTCCACAGAACGGGGTCGTGGTCCAGCACGTGGGCAAGGGCACCGAGCGCTTCGGCACACTCGACGGCCAGGAGCGGCATGTGGTTGCGGAGGATCGTGTAGAGGACACGGACCAAACGGACCGCAGTCGCAAAGGTCGGTCGTGTCAAGAGGCTCGTCGTCAGAAACGGAATCAGGCGCGAGCGCAGGACGTGCGCCAGCTCGGGGTGCGAGGCGAAAATGGTCGGGTCGTTGGTCAGGACGGATTCGATGAGCTCCAGGCCAAATGTCTGCGGCAAGCTGGAGAAGCGCAGGTACTCGGGGCGGTCCGACTCGGTCAACAGGCAGATGTCGTGGAAGACATGGTAGGCATCGAGGGCAGCTGGGCGAAGAGCAACGGGCCCGTCCTGAGAGGGTGCCTCGCCAACCGGGGGTGTCCGATCCTGCGACTCTGTGTGTGGTCAGTCTCTCGTCTTCGTAGATAAATCAGCGTTGATCAAACATACGGTCCTCGGCAGACACCTTGTCAAACACGGCAATGAGCAGCTGCTGCAGGGTCGCCGAAGCCGTGTTGTTGACGACAATGTTCTTGCTGGCCTGCAGGACAAAGCAGATGTTGAGGGCGGAAATGAGCAGGTCCCCGGACACGTCGGCCGTGTAGTTTTGCAGGAGCGACGGCAGCGACTGCAGGATGCGCAGCTGGACGTCGAGGCCGCCGGACGAGGCGTCGCGCAGGGCCTGGAGCACCTGGTCCAGGCGGCCTCGCGGCACGCCGCGGGCGGCGATCAGGCGCTGGAGGCATACGATGGCGATGCTCGTAAACTTGACATTGCGCGTGCCGCAGGCAATGACAAACGGGTTCACAAAGTTTGTCCGCTGGGCAAGATCTGGGGAGGGGGGCCTGTGTTAGTCTGCGTTGCGATGGCATGGCCAATGGCAGCCGAGGACGGTCGACGTACCTGCGCCAATGCGTGCCTCGGAGCTGCCCGAGAGCGACCGCAGCTCCTCGAGCGACTTTTCCGATGCCTGCCACACCCTATCAGCAACTCCAAACTCTAAACGCCGGCGTTCCGCGCGCATGCCGCGCCGTGCCTGGCAGCCCTGGCGTCCTCGGCGAACTCACCTGCTTGAGGTCGTTGTGCTTGCGCTTGCTCTCCTGGATCAGGTTGCCAAGCTCAGATGCCAGAACCTGGGCGGTCATTGTTTCCGTGTGTGGTCGACGGGCTCCGTCGACATAGCGTGTGCGGGCAGCTCGGCTGGTGTCGCGGGAGGTGAAGCTGTCTCTTGGCGTAAGGAGGTCGCTCGTTATATGAACGCGTTGCCTTTCCACGTACTACGTACCTATGTGGCAGAATTTTCACCGCCTTTTGCCCCGGTCCGCTCGACCCCACCACCGCCGGGTGCCGCCTTGCTCTCATCATGCCTGGTCGCCTGCCTGTCTGCCTTTCATCGTCTTTCCACCCTGCTCTGCGATCTCGCTGCCTTGATCGACGCATACAGCATCCGTCGCTGTTTTCTACTTCCCCCACAACCTGTCCAACGCTTTCCGACATGGCGGTCGCTCAGGTTCCGCGCAACTTCAAGTTGCTCGCCGAGCTCGAAAAGGGCGAGAAGGGCATGGGCGCTGGTACGTGACGCTGGCATCGGCGGGCAAGGGAGTAGACCGTGGCAGCAAAGGATTGCATATGGCTGACATACCACGCAGGCGCTTGCTCGTACGGCCTGGAGGACCCGGAGGACATTCTGATGACCAACTGGCGGGGCACGATCTGGGGGCCGCCACATGTAAGCCAGTCTGCTTGGTTGCGCTGCCGTTTTTCCAATTGTTTTCTTTGCATCTTCACGAGACGGAACGCATGTGCTGACCTGCCACCGCTAGGGAAACCACGAGAACCGGATATACGAGCTGAAGATGAAGTGCGGCGAGAACTACCCTAAGGAGCCTCCAGTGATCTACTTTGTCAGCCAGATCAATCTTCCGGGCGTCAGTAACACGGACGGCCTGGTGAACAAGAACTCCATTGGGATTCTGCGTGACTGGGAGACCATTGCAGCGCAGCTGTCGAAGAACCCGCGGCCAAAGGAGGACCCGCTGAGCCTCGAGACGGCGCTGATCGCCATCCGGAAGTATGTTTGCATCTGGTTCTTTCTCTTCTCATTCTCTCATTCTCCCATTTGTTTTCCTGCTGTCTCTAGCTGCTCTGCTGACACTGCACCTTCTAGGTATATGGATGAGCACAAGAAGTTGCCGCAGCCGCCCGAGGGCTCGCGGTACGCCATCTACAAGGACACCATCTAAGATGTTACAACATCGCCAACGTTGTTTGGCAGGAAGAAGCACCAACGGAGCAAACAGCAGCCTGTCTGAACGAACTTAGAAGAGAAGATCAGGCGACCTCTTCGAGGACTGCACACGGAGCGCAGCCATCTTTCCGACTGTGGGCGGGCTCCTGTTGTTTGTCTACGTCTGCCCTCTTATTTTTGTTTTTAAATAGCATTTTATGGCCTTTATCAACGAATTTTTCGCATGCTCGTTGCTCTTCGTTGTTGCGCTGCTCTCTGCGGCGCATAAGAGCAGGCAGCCAATGAGAGAGCGTTTTGGCGTAGACTCCACTACTGGTGAACATCGCGAGAAACCCGCCGCGAAAAGCAGACCGCAACCGAGTTTTCCCACGGTCCACGCCCCCTCCCACGCATGCGTCACTAGACAGCACCCAGACGTCAGATGAATGCCGTCGTTTTACCGATTGAACCGCAGTTCGCGGCACCGCACAGCATGTACGTGATTCCGCTGCGCGACGGCCTTTGCCTCCTTCTGCTCTTCGTCGTCTGTTCTCTCTAGTAACACTGTCGCAGGCTTTGCCCTTTATAAGGAGATGATCCGCAGGGCGCGCGAGATCCCTGTTCCCGAGACGATTGTTCCGTTGGAGGCCGAGCGTAGCGCAAGGCCGATACACCCGACGCTGCCCGTCATTCGCAACGGGTTCCGCCAGAACCGCAAAGACCAGAGCCCGCGGCTAGTCTACGCAGCTCTGCAGGCCGGCTACAAGGTGAGTTCTGGCCCGGACTTTGACTTGTCCTGCACAGCCCAGCTGACCACTGCAGTTCCTCGACTTTTTCGAAGAGGCAAAAGTCGCCGGGTCTGAGAAGCACAAGTCGGTCGTCGAGTTTCTCGAGAAGTGGACGGCCGACGCGTGGGAGGCCGCCGCCGCTGCCGAGAGGGAAGCCGAGCGGGAGCGCCGGCGCAAGGCACGCGTCCCACGGAAGCTGCTGGAGCGCCGGCCGGTGACGGACCCGCCCGGCGGCACGTTTTCGGACGCGCGGGTGCCGTACTACTTCTACGAGTACGTGCCGGTGTCGCGGCCGAAGCCGCTGTCGGAGCTGCGGGCGTCGATTGACGGGCGCCGGCGCGTGCCGCGGCTGGCGACGGACGCGGTGGGCATTCCGTTCCTGCGGCTGGGCAAGCCGCAGCCGTGGATGCTGTCGGTGATGATCCACGTCAAGCGCAGCAAGCGACTGCGGCGGATGGGACTGGCGAGCCGGATGCTGCGCGAGGATCTCGCGTTTGCGGCGGAAGAGGACCGGTGGGAGGCGGTCGTGGCGACGCTGCTGAAGCGGCAGCAGCAGAACCAGCATTGGGACGAAGAATACCCGGCCGCGGAGGAGGCAACATACGCCGGCGGCGTGTCCATCGGCATCCAGTACCTGTGGGCCCGGCTTAACAGCGAGTCGGCCGACATGGCGTTGCGGGCCAAGACGATGCTCGAGCTCGTCAACGCGGAGCAGGCGCTGGCAGACCAGGAAGAGGAGGAGTTTCGCAGGAAAGAAGCCGCCGAGGCCGCCGAAGCCGCCGGGACAGACGCCAGCGATGTCCTGTCAACGACAGAGACAAAATCGGACAGCACACCACCAGCACCATAGCATTTGTACGAAAGACTAGGATATGTAACGCGGAAATACCACGCCTATCTAAACACAGCCCTCCAGAAGGCTTCATGGACATCTTCGCGCCGGAATCCCGGCGTCGAGCCCAAGCAGGTGCCACGGTACGTCAATTCTGCCGGGTTAGCGGTCATGCTCGGGGCAAAAGGACAGGATTACGGGCACACACCAAACACGAAGCGCTCCACGTCGAGCGTCCACAGGCTGTTCTGGCCGTCGAACAGCGAGGCCCGCGGGCTGCTGGCGTCCTGGCGCCAGTTCACGGGCTGGTGGCTGTTGATCTCGTCGGCCGTCTTGATGGGAAAGTCGTCGTCGCCGACCACGACCACGACGCTCTCGGACCCGGGCGGGATGTCGACGCCGCGCTGGCGCAGGTACAGCTCGATCTCCTCGCAGTCGTAAAAAGTGCCCTCGACGCTGGGGGCACCACGCTCCGGCCCACGGGCCTCGCCGTTTCGGCCGGGGTTCCGCTGTCCCCGCCGCGGCTGTCCAGGGGCCGTCATCGTCTTGTCCCAGCGCGGGACGGTCGGTGCCGCCGCGCCCCCCGACGACTGCAGCGACGGTGAGACAAACTCGCGGTACAGCCGCGCGCGGATGCTGTCGAGCGACTCGAACCGCGCGCTGCGGCCAAAGGCGCGCTGCAGCCGGGCGGGCGGCGGGTTCGGACACGTGAGCAGCTGCAGGCCGCGCTCGATGGCACGGCGGCGCAGGCGCAGGCCGAACGAGGGCACGAGCGACAGGTACGGCAGCGCAAAGCCGGAAAAGAGGGGGTATGGCGGTGCCTGCGTGCCGTACGACGCGGCCGTGGCCGGCATCGCCGTCGATGGCGTGTCTGTCATCAGCCCAGTGAGAAGGTCTGTCGATGCCGATACCGGCGGCGTCTGCACAAAGTCGGTAGAAGTACCGTCGAGCGGCGCAAAAAAGGAGGCTTCAAGTGGCAGAGACGCTGTGCCAAAGGTGGGCGAAAACAGAGCGAGGACATCACTGTCGGTGCCTGTTGTGGCCGCTTCTGTTGCCGGTGCGACCGGTTGCAATGATGCCAGGCTGCCACAATCGCCGTCAGGCAAGGGAAACGCTGCTTCCGGGCTTGCAAGGGCATGTCCACAGTGGCTGCAGTGGCTGCCGTCGGCGGTGGTGCCGCTCAGGCTGATGCTGGCGCTTGCCCCTGTCGATGGTGATGGCTGTGCATTGTCGGTGAAAGCATTCCATAGCATCAGTGAGATTGCCTCCGGGTCCATGGATGTGGTGGCCGGTACGATGTCTGGTACAGGACTGGCCGTTGCAACAAGCGGTTGTGGTGATTTCTCCGATGACTGTGGCGATGTCTCCAAGGTGCTGTCGCTGTCGTTGCCGCCGTCCTCGGCATCGCCATTCTCGGCCAGTGCCAGAATGGTGTCCTTTGTACGATGCAGTTCCTGAGCCAGGTCGGTGTGCTCAGCCAACAGCACAGGGTGGCTCGTCAGCAAGTCGTGCAGGCCCAGAAAGGCCCGGACAATGGCCTCGTTGGTAGCCTTGCTCTCCTGCACGCGCTTCTCGAGCGTGACAATGGCCGTCTCCTTGCGGTCGCGGTACGCCCGCTGAGCCAGACGGATCTGCGTGCGGCGTCTCTGTTCTTGTTAGCATGGAAGGGCGTAATACAAGACAAAGAGACACATTACCTCTGCAGCCGTCGCATCATCGCCAGCTTTCCGCGGACGGCCACGGGCTCGCTTCACTGTGCCATCTTTTTTGGTCATCTGCTCCCGTGTCTGTGCTGCCGTTGTCGGCCTGCGAGCGCGCCCAGTGGATGCCATTGTGTGAAAGTGTGTGGGGAGGAAGAAGAAGAAGAGAAAAAGACGTGATGCACGTAATTGTCCATATACCGGTAGCAAGTCGTCGCCAACGATCAAGCCTCGGCTAGCCAGTCAGCCAGTCAACCAGCCAACCCTTTCGGCTTCTGCTCAACAAAGCCAAGATGCCGTCAGTCAACCAGCCGTAAAGCAGGCCGGCCAACAGTTGGTGGTTTTCTGATTAGTGAACAGAGGATGCAGTTCGCCTTATGTCCCAGTCGGGCTAGTCACACGTCATTTACAGGGCGTCAGCTGCCTGGATTGTGTTCTTAGTCTGTTCTGTCTCCTCATAAAGTCCCCCTCTCGACAAACTTGACCGGAATGTCGACCGTTTTGGCCCGCAGATACTCCATGCAGTTCTTCCCCAACGTGTCGTACGTCGAGCAGGCGTCGTAGCCGCGGTCCAGGTGGTCGTGCAGCAGGAAGTGCACGGCGCGGACGTTGGGCAGCTCGAAGCGGTCGATGGGCTTGCCCTTGTCCTCCTCCGGGCCGAGCAGGGCGCGGATGCGCGCGACGGTCAGCTGGCTGCGCAGCCAGGCGTATTCGTCGTCGTGGCGCACAAAGAAGCCGGCGTTGCAGTCGCTGCCCTTGTCGCCGGAGCGGCCGAGCACGACGCGGCCGAGCGGCAGCCGCACCGTGGGCCCGAACGCGGCCAGCGGCACCGGGTCGCGCGTCTCGTACGACGCCTGCTGGCGCGGGTACGTGCGGAACTGCGGCGGCAGCGGCAGGTCGATGACGGGCGTGGCGTGCGCAAACAGCAGATGCAGCCGCTGCTGCAGGGCCGCCTGCGGCAGCAGCGACGGGTGGTACTCGTAGTACGGCTTGCCCTCGGCCTGGCGCATGTCGTTGCTCAGCGACGCGCCCGGGCAGCTCTGCAGGAAGCACGTCATGCTGCGCCGGAAGAAGCCGTCCGGGTTGCGCATCCGCAGCAGCTCGCGGTCCTTGCTCTGCGCAAACACGCGCAGGTCGACCGTGGCCACGTCCTGGTTGCGCGCGTCGACCACCGACGACCCGTTCTGCATGAACTTGAGCGTGTCGAAGCGCGCCAGCCGCGCCGGCCCCAGCTCTGCCCGGATCTGGTCCTCGGTGAAGCGGCACTTGGCCTCGATGTCCAGCCCGCACAGGAACACGTGGTACTCGGCCTGCCACCCCGCCAGCCCCGTGAGCCCGACCTTGGTCGTCGGCGGCGGCGGCAGCCCGCGCACGCCGGACACGCGCACGCGGTCCACGCCCACCTGCTCGATGCGCACGCCCTCCAGCTGCGCCGTCACGTCGCAGTTGTAGTACAGCGGGCCCTGGATCTCGTACAGCAGCTGCGACGTCACCGTGTTGACCGTGACCACGCCGCCGTAGTCGCGCTCCTTGGTCATCACGCCCTCGCCGCGGTGGTCGATGGCGCAGATCGGGAACCCCATGTCCACGTGCTTGCCCGCCTGCAGGATCGCCTTGAAGTCTGAGCAGTAGCCGCCCGTCACGTACGACGAGCACTCCAGCAGGTGGCCCAGCACCAGCGCGCCCGCCAGCTCGTCAAACTGGTCTGCGCGCCACCCGTGCCACCACGCCGCCGCGCCCACGATCGGCGACGCGTCCGCCACGCGCCCGCAGATCACAATGTCCGCGCCCGCCTCGAGCGCCCGCGCAATGCCCATCCCGCCCTGGTACGCCTGCGCGCTGACGACGGGCAGCCCCCATTCCTGCACCGTCTTGCCGTGCATCAGGCTGCGGAACTCCTCGCCCTTGTCGATCAGCGCCTGCACCGTCGCCGTCGTGTCGTCGCCCTCGATCCACGCCACCTTGAGGTCGAGACCCTTGGCCTGCACCTTGTCGCGCACCAGCTTGGCCAGGATCTCCGTGTCGGACGCGCCCGCGTTGACCGCCAGCTTCTTCCGGTTGCGCGCCAGGTCCTCCATGGCGGGCTCGAAGCAGTCGAGGAAGTTCTCGGCAAACACTGCGTTCTGCACCTGCTCCTCCCACGTCAGCTGCTGACCGGCCAGCGCCTTGCGCGTGCGGTCTTTGGCCGCGCCGTGCATCGTCATCGTCATCTCCGACAGCCAGTCGCCAACAATCACGTCGACCTCTGGGTTCTTGGCCAGCGACGCGATCGCGCGCACGCGGTCCGAAAAGCCTCCGGACGCGCCGGCCACGTTGACGGGCCGCTTCGGCTGAACAGATGCCATGGTAAACAGGTTGAATCAAGAAGGATGATGGTCGCAAAGACAAAGGCAGCTTTTGCTGGCGGGTGGCCCTCCATACTTATGGTTCAGAACTTATGAAACCCCGTGCTACAATCTCCAACAAATCTCGCCGTTCTGCCTCCCGGGCCAACCATACCCGGTGTCTCGCATCATGTTCCTGCGGGGGATGATCGGTGTTGGTTGTTGGTGCAAGTGGAGAGAGAGCCACTTCCCCGCTTGTCGGAGACAATGCCCTGGAGCTTGGATGAAATAGGCACTATAGCAGCGCTACGGAAGATGATTTTCCTGGGTGGCGCTCCCTGTCAACCCACATTTATGGGGCGCCATGCGCAAACCTAAACTGACAGCACGAGCCATCCAGGCAGCTGCTGAATACGGCCGATCGACAGCACATCAACCCTCTCCGGCAGACACTGCAATATGCAGTTGACATTTTGAGACGTCATGTGACTATTCTTTGTATTACTTGACTGAGCTGAATTTTGCAGTCCGGAGAACGAATACTGTCTGCAACACACAGCTCATCTCACCTTCCAGCTTCGGTTCTGTTATTGTATGGCATTGCAATGCACGATTCTCTCTACTTACAGCAAGGTCAACCGCAGTCCTTCCAGCAACATTGGAGTGGCAGTAGCAACAGGAAGAGTACCAACAACGTCGGCAAGCAGAGGCCGTGAACTAACGGCTGGAGAAGACCAAAGGGCGGTAGCAAGCCGTGACCGCCCCGTGTCCGATCACATCCTTCGCCAAGATATCTAATACGGCGGACTTGATCACAAGGTTGGATGCGGTCTGGTGTCTTCTTGCAGCTTCAAAAATGCCTCGGCAACAACCACAATGCCGATGCTCCTCCCGTAAAGCTTTGATTTGCCCCGTTTATGCAGGACGATTCAGTTCCTGCTAGGGAGAAGGGGACAGAGATGGAGATATCGGCTGATGCGCAGCTTTGTGACCTTGTGGTCTGGTTTTCCAGTGACAGCTTTTGATTCAGAAAATCGTCCGATTTCTGGGTGGTGATGCAGCAGTTACCTTGTTGAAAAGCTATATATAAGTTGTAAATGCCTTTGTGGCGCCTGTTGGCCAATGGTTTTAAACGCCTGTTGTGTCCCCTAACAACCTCCACAAAACATCTCCACAGGGGGTTTCCCCTCCGCTAAACCCCGAAAATCAGCACTTCATACCTGTGAGCCGCGCGTCTAACAGCGCGTATGACCCTTTTTCTGCGGCCTGTCTTCGGGGCCGACCGCAAAGATGGCCTCGGCGCGAGTTGAAACGCGCAATGTCGGGACTCGAAAAAGGAGAAAAGGATGGATGCTTGCAATACTTAAAGAGCGCCTCGGTCGCCTTCTGCTTCGACTCGCTGTAGAACAGACAACTCTCGAGGACATCTTGTTTCCTCTCCTGCATACAGATCAAAGACCATCCCTAAGAAAAGAATCAGCCACATTGTCAGCAACCACCGCCCTTCCACAGAAAACAGCACCATGCCAGCCCGAGTGGAAGTCAGAAGCCAGACGCAGGCGTCTAGCCGGAGCCGTGTCGCAGCGCCCAGCTACCGCGACTCCAACCTCAAGGTCAACGGCATTGTCCTGCAGCACCCGTGCGACCCGCTGCCGAATTCCGTGGCCGGACTTGTTGCAGACATGCAGCGGGGGCGCTCGAGCCCTGAACCGTCGGCCCGGAGTATTCTCGAGGACCGGAGCCTACACAACCTTGCCTACCACGGGGCTTGCGAGTCCGAGGTGGAGTACCACTTCCAGCAAAACATGTTTCCCAAGCCCCGCGAGGGAGATGTTCTTCTACGGCTCGACAAACAGACCATGGCGCGCGCCGCCGTGCCCGAGGGCAACACCTTTGGCCGCAGTCTCAACCTCAGCATCAGCACCCCTGTGCCAGACTCCATGTTTGGCTACAGCGCGGACCGTGTGGCTATTCAGACGCATCAAGACATGGAGCTCGCCGCGGTCGCCAACGACTTGGTCGCCAACAGCCAGAGGCTGAAGATCCTGTGCCCTTTTCTGATCATCGAGTACAAGGGCGATGAAGGCAGTCTGTATACGGCCACAAATCAGTGTCTCGGCGGCGCATCGACCTGTGTCAACATTATGGAAAAGCTGAACAGCCGTCTCCAGGCCTGCACCGCTGTCCGAGAGCCCAGACTTTTGGACAGCGCTGCTTTCTCTGTTGCTATAAACCCCTCTCGGGCCCATTTGTATATTACGTGGTTCGAATATCCGACAACCGCTGCTGAGGGAGAAGGCTCTTTCTGTACAGCCGAGCTGGGTTTTTTCAACCTACGCGAACCATCCAAGCATCTCCTGTTCCGGCGGTATATCCGCAACATCATCGAATGGGGCCAGACCTATCGCCTGGCAGCTCTGCGCGGTGCACTCGACACGCTCGCAGAAGAGCGTCACCTTCAAGCAGCCGCCCAGAGTTCAAGAGGGGCAAGAAGATCGGGGGGCTCCTCAGCGGGGCGCAGCTCCAGAAGATAATGGGGGGTATGGCAGGGGGGCCGTGAGTCATGGAAGGGGTTGATCTGCAAGCTACACCGCCTGTGGTAGCTGTATGTGGCAGCAGGTCTGGCACGCAGAAGAGATGATGTGACGCATAAGATAGGATAAGATTTTTGAGATTGTATGAAAGCAAACACACTTGAGAAGACTGCTGCTACAGAATCTGTGTGATCTCCCTTGCGAACTGTAGAATCTGGTTTTTTCTACATGCCCCAGCCCTTACAGGCGACATAGGCCTTAAGTTGGGCTGCAATTTAAGTCTAAAGTTAGCAGCCACCAACTCCACAGAACGGTTTTATTTTTTTTTTCTCCCTTCACTTTCTCTTTCCTCGCCCTTCGTGACAATCCCGCAACATATTTCCTCTTTGGTAGATGTATGCATCTAGGCTTCTTGTTTCATTTCATTCATGCATGATCGGCCACGAGTGTCGTACACAGCGTTCTGTTGCCGGGCGGACGAATTCCGCTGTCGTACTCCGTACAATTCAGCCCACAGGCGGGTACCCTAAAATAGCGTGCCGGAGTTGTCTCGTGGCCTGTGGGTCGAAAGCGACTCTGCTTCGGTAGACGATATGGGCTTGGGCAGAGGCAGAGGGGCGCAGGTCTTGCCGGGGTACGCAGTGTTCTGTCTGAAAAATGCCATCATGCGTTTAAAATTCACCCGTGCTTACTGGGAAAAGACATGCGAAAAAAAAGGAGTCGAGAGATCCGACGCCCATGCCCTTGCAAACGCAGCCACAGCTTGGCATCGGCCAGCTTCGAGACATACGATACATACGGCGCATACGACACATACGAGTCATCCCTTTGTCTGTAAGATTTAAGAGGCAGCCTGCGTTGCATGCGTGTGTTACAGCAAGACTGCCGCTACCCACAAAGCGTACCATTCCCAGCCGCACGAGAGGCTTGGCCAGAACGTTCTCTTGCAGGGCGCTCCCGTGCAGAGAACGCCCTCCGTTATCGGTAAGAAGACAAAGAGAACGCCCCAAACCCAACTGTAGTTCTCCGAGGCAGACTGGATACTATGGAGGTCCTCCAAATCAGGCAAAGGGAGGGTCAACACGTCCGCACTTTCGTATTGCTCGTATACGCACCTCCAGAGAACGAGATGCTGCCCGCCCTGGACTGCAATTTTAATAAGACGACGGCACATATATATATATCCCTGGGAAGATATAACTTTCTTGTCCTTTTAACTGCTGTCTCTGTCCGTTTTTGCTTTCTTTTTATTCTTTTTGTTTCCTGTTTCCCTTCTGCCACTCTTCTGTTCTCCTTAATATTTTTTCGACATACTTTTTGATTTCTTTTTCCACGTTTAACTTTTGCATCCAACCACATCATCATCACCATGTTGGGCATTGGAGGAGACTCTGCCGAGCGGCCCGCTGGCCGCGAGCACATCCCCGTGTACCCGGCGTACCTGGTTGGCCTCCGCGCCGCGCAGCTCCTCGTGGCCATTATTGTTCTGGGCCTTGATGCCTATGGCCTCTCTGTCTTCAGCTTTTCGGGCGACTCGCTGATGATGTTCACTGTCATTGCCACCATCATTGTTGTCGTCTACAACCTGGTCTCGCTGCTGGGTGCGCCCGTGCTCTACAACTACTGGGCCGTACTGGGGCTGGATATCTTTCTTGTCGTCTTCTGGATTATTTCCTTTGCGCTGCTTGCGTCCCAGGTCGCGCCTTGGATGGGCTCCGAAACATCCTGCTACTTTGGCTACTGCTACACCTACGGTCTTTATGGCGAGTCCAAGACATACGCCAACTGCCTGGCCGCCGCCGCCGGCCTTGGGGGTCTTGCCTTGTATGTATTATGTCCCGAGGGAGAGAAGAAGAGAAATCCGAAACACGCAGCAGCTAACAACCAGCCTCCTCTTTGTCATCACCCTCGTCATCCACTCCCTGGCCCTCGCCCGCCACCGCTCGTTTGGCCTCCACTGCATGCCCGGCCAGGCTGCCACGCCGCCGGCCGCCGTTGACAGCGAGAAAGCCGCGGGTGTCGCGCCCGCTGCTGTGCCCCTGCAGACGGTCCCTCCCCAGACATACCCGCCCCAGACGTACCAGCAGTCAGATCCCAACGGCGGGAATTCGTACGTGTATGCTGTGCCGGTCCAGCAGCAACAGCAGCCACAGCAGCCACAGCCCTCCACCTAGAGGTCGAATACCCCTGGCTATGGTGACAAACAAAACTGCCACTAGGACTGTGTGTTTTGGGAGGAGACGAGTCGAAAGAAACGGCAGATCCTGCTGTATTTTCTTTGTTGTTTGCTTTTTCGGGTAAAGGCCACTTGAATAATATACCCTCCTTCTCTTTGATGCAAGGTCCTTTGTTGTTGTCTTGTGTGGGTGCTGCAAGTCAACCGGCAGATGAATCAACCCACACATCGCCAGTTGTTACGCCATATACGCGCCCTGTTTCGTGTGGCGGGCCGGTGCGTCTGTCGCGGCAATCGATCAAGGCGTCTATGCATGAAGATCTGAGAAAGAAGCGGCAGTTGGGTCAGCAAAGAAGCATTTTGGCTCTGTAAGTTGAAGAGGGAAAAAGGTTTCTTTTTTTTTTTTTTTGAGGGGTCTGCAGAAGCAACTCGCCCAAAACTGCATCTCGCAAGAAAGCGTGCACTGTGATAGTATTGATAGTGCCTCGTGGCTTTCAGTTTGCTTGAAGAAAACATTGGAGCTGGAAATACAACGAAAGATGGGTTTGTTGTCTTTACATATTTGTTGTCGAGATGCATCATCTACGTCGTTGGCAGCAAATAGATTAAAATCCTCAAGTACGAGGAAGACCGGATACGACGTGAGACAGACACTTTGACACTCGGCCGGTGTAAGATACTCGGCAACCACCGCATACAGATAGAGCAAAAAAGGAGACCGAGCGCGTAATACTCAATAAGCAAGCCAACGGCGTGTTCCGGTCCGTGCCAGTCGACAAAATGGCAGAAAGAAGAAAAAAGATCCCCAGAATTTAAGCGCCCACGCTTTCCCAAATCGCTCTTTTGACCAGGAGGGGTCGTGGTGGAAATGGACAAAAGACAGTGGGTGTGTGTGGGGAAGAGCAAGGGAAAAGAAAAAAAGGAAAAGAAAAATGAAAAAAAAAGGAGAGAGCAAGACCGGAAACGCAAAACAAAAAGGACAAGACAGGGTTTCTCGGATGGTCGGCAGTGACAGTTGCACAACAGGTCAGGCAAAGCAAGGGACACTGACCGTGGCAGATAAGTCCATGTTGTTGGTCATGGGGGTTTTTTTTTTGTTATTTTTTTTTTTTGTTGTTGTTTTACTGTTCTCTTGTTAGTTATTTATTTTATCATGATGTCGCAATGTTTTTCTTGCCCTGCCTCGCTTTCTATCGGTTCTCGTTTTCTCTCCTTTTTCATATTGCATTCCTCCATCTCCACACGCAGTGTTCTTTCCGGGTATGCTCCCCGGTCGACAGCAAATGGTGAATGGGGGGAGAAAAAAAAACGAAAGGAGAAAAAAGCCAAATAGACGCGCCCGGGCAATCTTTCACCCATGCTCTAAACCACGTTTGGCGTCGATGCTTGGCTGACATACGTAATGAAGCCCCAGTGACAGACAAGCACTGCCCCTGCTCGGGGCACGCCAACGCCGTTGGCCTCATGCCCCGGCCCTCCCATCGCGACGGCCAATTACCCGATGGGGCGGATCCAGGAACGACGCCGGGGCGTGGACAGAGGGCCTGCGCCGAAATACGAGCAGGGCGCTGCACACGTCGTGTTGCACCCACGGTGTACTCGGACTCCGTAGTTCGCAACGTGCATGAAATAGCCGCGCAGGTGGAGATCAGTCGGGCCAATGCAACGGTCTTTTTTTCTGGCCGTAGACGTTCTCCGTCGGACGAGGTCTCCTTCACCCACACTCCCCCCCCGCTCTCTTGCTCGGCGGCTGCGGCTGCGTGTGTCGGCGAGACTTGATCCCGCGGCCCTGGCCCAGATGACCCAGCGAGGGGGGCGGCGGGAAGGGAGGGGAGGAAAGGGGGGGGCAGGCCGCGAAAACAGGCCGCTCATCTTTTTTTTCACCCGGGGCGATCGCAGGAGAAAGTGGGCGATCTCGTCGGCTGGTGTTGGACCGCAAAACGCTTTTTTTGTTTCAATGTTTAAAATGAAGGTGCTCGTTTCCTCGTATCTTTCATGAGCCGGCCAAACCATCCGCCGAGGACAGGGTTCGTGTTGCCTGGCCGTGATGCGGCAACCAAGGCAGGCCCGTCGACACGAGACACTTCTTGTCCCTGATAGGTAGGTCTGGGACACTACGCCAATCACACGTACAGCTTGCGACGTCGCGAGGATCGCCTCTGCATGCCTTCTCCTGTGGCTTTGTCTACTTGCGGCCTAGCATCTGGCGTCCTCTGCCCGGATGAACAGGCTCGCTGCGCCCTTCAGGCCATGCACTCCACTCCGGCCAACACCTGCTGCCTGCCTCTAGGGGCACAGGCCCGGTCCTTTCTCGTCTTAACGACAGGAGAAGGAGGAGAAAAAGGAACTCGGTGACTGAGAAAAACGACATCCGTCCGCGCCCGGAGCAAGGGTTATCACAAGGGTCACCCTTGCTCACGCAGATGCAAGCCGTATACACCTGGAGAATTAACGGCCCTAGGGGAGGAATGGAGAGAGGGCCCGGGAAATCCGAGAGAGACCTACCGCAGGAGATAGTGGCACGCTGGGGGCGGCGCCGGTGGGCGGGAGAAGGTTTCGAAAAGCAAGCACATGCTCTTGGGGGCGTGTTTTGAATTTCCCACACACTCGAAGTGACGAGTCTCTGCAGTACACGCCAGCATGCCACGGTAAGGTGCTTCGCTGTTGCATTTGTCTGTCAATGTCACGGCACTGGCCTCCCGGGCTGCCTGCTCCGGCTCCCTCACCGCAACCCCCTTTTCAGAAAAAAAAAATAACACGTAGAGCCTAGCTCGTCACTGCAGGCAGGACCTCCGGTTCGAAAAGGCACACCGCCATGGAGACATCAGCTAGTCTGCTGCATAGCTCGTTCGGGGTTGTCCGTTTGGGTCGTCCATTTAGTATGACAAGTCTTCTTGATCTGCGCGCAAAGTTTCTTTCCACCCCATCGCTCCCGCCCCCCATCCCCGCCTACGAACCGGCCGAGTGCCCGGCTGACCTCTACGATGGCCTGCTTCCTCCATAGGACATAAGCCAAATAACGAGGGAGATGACTACATCAGAAGGAATCATATCGGCACGCCTCTCGTTCTCTTCATCATCTTTGGATCCACAGGCCCTTGTATTGGCCACCGCTGGCATCTTGTCTATCCCTCCCCTTTTATTTTCTGATTGATCCATTGTTGTACCTTTGATCACCGATTTTTTTTCCCTGCTTGTACTTTTGCTCCATTCTCTCCAGAGGAAGGGGACGGGTGTTCTTCCCCCTTTTGGCGGACGCATATTTATTCAAATGGTTGTGGTACGCTTCTCCGGTTAGTTTTTTCTTTCCTCATTCTCTCTCCTGCTTTCTTTCCAACTGTCGTTCTACAAGAACATCTCTCGTCCTTCTTCTTTTTTTGTTGTTGTTGTTTTCACTCTCGTTTACGCATCATTCGTCATTACAATTTTGGCCCCTCCACCCCCAAACTTTGGGGAATTGTTTTTTTTTTTTTTCCTCGTTATTTTTCTGGTTTTTTTCCCCTTCTATTACGTTCGGGGTTTCTTTCTTCCTTGCCTATTTGTCTATTGGTCGTGTTTCTACGTCTTTCCTGCACTGGATCACCCGTATGATCCTTCCACTCGGCCGCTGATCATCGAACCCGCCGCACCCCCCCCCCCCCCCCTCTCCTCCCTCCCTCCTTCCCTCCCCGGCTCCCCCACGCGCGGCTCGCAATGTCCGACCTGAGATACATCTTGGACGATGACGATAATAACCCAGAATCATCCTGTCAGTTTTTCTTCTCATCATGCTCTGCCTCCTCTCCGTTTCTGCTTTTAAACTCCTTCCTCTTCCATCCGTTTTGAAACCCCTTCCTTCTTACTTCCTTTTCTGGGCGTGCTTGTTCGTTCCTTCCTCTGTTATCTTAGTAAAACTATGCCACTGCCTCTGCCCAAATGTTCAGCGCCCGACTGACATAAATTCTTGGCTTTCTTCCGTCGCTTTTTGCCATCAAACAGACTCTACACAACCATCAGTGTTATCTTCATCGTTACAACCACCTCTCTTGCCACCACAGCAGCACACTTCGCAATTTGTTATCCGTGGAATCAAACCCAACAACAGTGCAGGCAGCCGAGAAGGGAACACGAAAGCACCTGACTCCAACACCGAGCCATCCTTAGCCGTTCAGAGCAGTAGCAGCAGAAGCAAGCACAGCACCAGCCACGGGCAAGCTCACTCGTCGCGACACCATCACCACGACAAGGAAAAGGAAAGTAAACACAAGAGGCACGAGCACGGCCACGGAGACACTACAAGAACAAAAGCATCCTCTTCCCCATCCGCGTCCAAGGACAAGGGAAAGAAGACATCCAGCAGCGGCAGTGGAAGTAGCAAGCTCAAGAAACCTAGCAGCAGTGGCAAGCACATCAAAGCCAGCCATCAGACTGCGGACAGCTCACCAGGACATCAGGATAGCAAAAATCCAAAAAGCTACGACAGTTTGGAAATCGACGAGGAGTACCCGGGCTACGAGGCGTACGAGGACTACCAGGGCTACCAACTGTACGAAGCTCCTCTATCCTCGATGGACCACCACCACTCTGGAATGAACCACCACGCTGCAATGAGCCACCACTCTGCAATGGGCCATCATCATCCCGCACACGACGAACGCGGCAGAATCAGTGGCTATGACGGATTACCCTCCATGGTAGGCACCCCACAGCACTCCTACCATGGCAGCGCCGTCATGCCTTCTGGGGCTGAATACTTTGGGCATGCCGGTAGCAGCGGCAGCTACGGTGGACAGCCATACAATGCGCCTTCAGCTGGCGTTAACGTCGCGCCATACTACAACATGGGTCCGGGGATTGTCGGTGCGGATGCCGTGGGTACGATACCGTATAGCCATCACGGTGGCTACGGAGAGCCAACATCAGTTCCGCACCCTGGAGACAGTATTGACGGACTGCCGTCTGTATCGGGCACACAGCTGCCGGTCCGACTGACCCCTGTGACGCGGCGTGTTAGTCGAGCGAAAAAGGGCTTACCAGTTCACATGTGCGATATATGCCAACCGCCTAGAGTCTTTACTCGGGCCGAACATCTTCGGTAAGAAAAATGGACGAAGGGGATGGCTGGGCGTGGAGATGACAGCTCTGACAGCAGCAGACGCCACCAGTTGAGCCACGACCAGCCGACACATCATTGCGAGTACCCCGGGTGCACCAGGGCGTTTTACCGAACCGACCTGCTTATTAGGCACGAGCAACGACAGTAAGGCTTCCAGTCGAATGATATGGTGATATATACGCTGACCCTCCCAGTGCGGATGAGGAGAGGGGGAAGAAAACGGGTTCTGGCGGCGACTCGGGCTCGAAACGAAACTCATCTCAATCCATCGAATCCGGCGATGAGTATTACATTGAACAGTCGTCGGCCACGGAGGAAGAAGTTGCTGGGGAAGAAGCATCGGTAGGTTTTTGTTTACCCCCTTCCACCCCTTTTACTCAAGAAAATCAAAATAGTAACTGTTGTTAGAATTGATGTTGATCCCCCCGACAGGCACATCCCCAGAACCCTCGTCTGATGCCTCGCCGAAGGCAAAAATACCAGTTGCACCGGACCAGTGCTGCTGTCGCTGGAGCTGCCGCGGTATCGTTGTCTTACTCGCCCTTTCTCAGTCAACCCGGTTTGCAACATTGGCCTCGGCCACTGTATGCAGTCAACCCCCACATCACGTCTCACTGTTTCCGCAAACAAGGAATCAGGGCAGCCAGACCTGGCATGCTCTCATCGCCTATTGTGGGTGCTCTCCGCGGCAGTTCCTTCAAAACGTGCACAATAGACGCGGTTTGCCAGAAGCGTTGACTTGAGCAGAGGTAAAGGAGGTTCGTTTTGAAGATAAGGAAAATCTAGGGAAAAAACAGGAAAACAAGGGGAAGAAAAAGAAAAGAAAAGAAAAGAAAACCCCCCAGAAATCCAGAAAATTAGGAGATAGGAATTTTTGTTGTCACTACCGATTTTTGGGCTTACACGCGCTGACTGCCTTCTGTTACTGCGTAAGCCTATGAATACGACCTTGATACGCAAGTGAGGCTACTGGCAGGCTTCTGTCTGCACGGCAGGCGTTCTTGAAAAGCGGCATGTTGCTGTGTGGCGCTTGTCTCACTATGCACAGAGTTCGGAGATCGGAAAGCGCAACCGGCGCGTGGCGCATCGCCTGCCTGCTAATACGGCCCAAGCGGGTGCGCTAAGTCCGGTGGCGGCTTCCGCTTTCATCTTTTTGTGTCTGCCTGCGAGTAGCGCAGTTTTCTGGCAAATTGTATTACGCCCGCCGCAATTGTCCAGCTAAAATTGAACTGGGGCCTCTCCTTGGTTCTAAAGCTTTCTCCGTCTCGTGTTTCGGGGTTTTTTTTTGTTCTTTCTTCTCTTTTTCTCCTCCTCCCCCCGTGACAATTGACCGTACACGCCTGCATTTCTCGACGCATTTTGGTTTTTTGAAAGCTCAGGATACGAATTTTTGAAACGGTAAGATGGCCTTTTTCTTTTGTTTTTGCGCGCATCATGCCAGACGAAGGCAGAAACATAGCAGCAGCACAGACACATGCGAGCAGACACACTGGCGACCGGCGGCTGCGTCACGGCGCATGGCAGACAACGGCGCGGGCGCGGAGTTTTGACACCAGCGGCATGCGCGCACCAGTCCGGCACGCAGCCCCGAGATACCGCTGGGGATATTGCCGCGAGGCGCACGACGCGGCCAGTGGTCTGACCAGAAGCCCAAGCGTCGCACTCCAACCCAACAACGCACGCTGGGTTGCGCACGTTCTGCTCTGCCTGCACCTGTCTCTCCTTTATTTCACTTGTCTGCGCGGGCCCGCTTCTCTTCCGTCACGGACTTCGTGACAACACAAACCGGGTTTTTTGCCTCACCACCTCTTGTGCTTCACGCTGACCTGCCGATTGCACAGTACCTTGAACAACCCGAGCGCTGCCTCTTCCTTCGACGTTTTCGATTCCTATTACCGATCTGCTCAACGTCTCCTCCCGCATCTTCTCTCTTTTGCACCAGACACAATGGGCAGCTTCGTTTTCAAATGGTGAGCTGGCACAGCAACCCCCCCCGCCCCCTTGGGAGGAACGTCGCACGTTCCCTGATTGTCTGTTCGCACAGCTAACACACTTTTGCCAGGCCGTATGCCGCCGAGGAGGTCTATGTGACCGGCACTTTCGACAACTGGTCCAAGTCGGTCAAGCTGGACAAGGTCGGCGACTTTTTCGAAAAGTCCGTCGAGCTTCCTGATGCTTCGTCCAAGATCTACTACAAGGTAAGAACCGGCTTTGCCATTGTTTTCATTGCTTGCAGTATCGCATTTGCGCCTGTTCCCCTCCGTGCAGCTTGTCTTATGCCCCCTTTCCGCAAACCCAATTTCCAACAGCTTGCATGGGGTCGTGGCGATCAGCTAGTCCGCCGTACCCGCATTCCTTCGTCTATCGCGCGGCGGCGATGACGCAAGGGGCACCGGATTCCACCAACGCCCGCACCCGACCCAGCCCCCTCATTTTTGACAGCCAAACTTAACTGTTTGACTCGATTGTACCTTTTGTTGCCACGTTTTGTGATCTAGATTACATCCTGCGACCGGTTGCTTACACTGCACCATCTAGTTTGTTGTTGACGGATCCTGGGTCACCGACGCCGAAGCCCCCAAGGAGCAAGACGAGCACGGAAACGACAACAACGTCCTCACCCCCGAGCGCATTATCAAGTCGGCTCCCGCTACCGCTGCTCTCCTAACCTCTGCTGCGCCTGAGTCCACCACTGCCGCCCTCGCAAAGGACGTGCCGCTCGAAAAGGCGAAGGAGACGGAAGAGCCCGTCGCCGCATCCACAGAGGAGACAGCCAAGATGACGGATGAGATTCCGGGCTCGTTCCCCGAGACGCCGGCTGCCGAGCTGGACAAGGAGGTCAAGCTGATCAACCCGCTTCCCGCGGCCCCTGGTGGTGTCAACCCCGTGCAGCTGGCACCTGGCGAGCCGATTCCCGAGTCTCTGAAGTCGGGCGACATCAACGCCAACGTCAAGCTGGACCCCGAGTCCTACGAGAAGGCCGATGCTGCCGTTGCTGGCGACTTCTCTGCTACAGAGCTTCCCCCTGTGTCCAAGAACATGATCCCGGAGTCCAGCTTGCCTATTGCCGGCTCCAACGACGTCACGATCAGCTCTGTCGCACCTGCGTCGACCACGGCTGCTCTTGCTGCCGCCGTGCCGCTGGAGAAGGACAAGGCTGTGTCGGCCGAGGCCGTTGCACCGACCACGACGGCCGAGGAGAGCGGCGTCCCCGCGGTTGTCACCGAGAGCCAGCAGGAAGCCGGTGTTTCCCCCGAGGCCAGCGCTGTCCCAGAGGAGGTCAAGGAGAAGGCCGAGGTTGAGGAGGAGTTGCTGAAGAAGGTTCCTGAAGCACCTGCCACCTCCGAAGGCGCTGAGGCCTCCTCGGCACCCACCGCTGGCATTGTTGCAGGTGTTGCTGCGGCGGCGGCCGGTCTTGGCGCCGCTGCTGTTGCTACCGCCAAGCCTGCTGTCGCGACGGCATCGGAGACGGTTAGCGACGCTGCCACCAAACTGCCCGTGTCGGTGAAGCAGGTCCTGCCGACGTCCGTGCAGGAGCAGATTGCTACGACTGCCGCAACGGAGGGACAGACGGCGTCGGACATCCCCGCTGAGGTCAAGGAGTCGATCCAGGAGTCTGGCAAGAGCCCGGAGGCTGCTGCCAACCCAGTCGCCGTCGAGGAGAAGAAGGCCGTGGAGGCCGAGCTGCTCCAGAAGACGCCCACGGCTGAGCCAGTCGTCGAGGCCACTCCTGAGGCTGCTGCTGCGCCAGTTGTCGCTGAGCCTGTTGCGTCTTCGGCACCGGTTGCCCCCGAGCCGGTCGTTGCTTCTACTGCCGCACCGACTACCACCGAGCCTGCTGTCACCTCTTCTGCCGCGCCTGTGGCCGCTGAGCCTGTGGCCGCTGAGCCTGTGGCCGCTGCGCCTGTGGCTGCTGCGCCTGCTGTCGCCTCTTCTGCTGAGCCGTCGACTGCGACGAACGGCGCCAAGACGCCTGCTGCTCTTGCCGCTGCTACAGCTGCTGTCAACGCTTCCAAGACTGCCGGCCCTGCGTCTACGACCTCAGGTGCTGCGTCGGTTGAGCGGAAGAAGAAGCACCGGATCAGCGGGTTCTTCCACAAGCTGCTGCACAAGGGCGAGGACAAGAAGTAAACTGGCCGTTGGGACTTGAGACTCACGGTTGCTTTGTTCTGTTCTTGTTCCTTTACCCCTGATCTTGTTCTCCGGGGCGCTTTTCCGTCTTCTTCTCCATGATGTTTTGCCGCCGTTTTTTCTCGTTGCATTCATTCCCCTTTCCGCTGTTGTTCTGTATGCTCTTTTTGTGCTGCACCTTTCGCGGAGAGAAAAGGCAAGTTCCATTGGCCGCATAATCTATGCTGTGACTTTTGCATTGCGTCAACTGCTTCATCTGCTCTTCATCTGCTTGCCATTTCCCACTTTTTTGTTTAATTTTCTCTCTTACTTAATTTTTGTGCCTCTTTTTTTTTGATTCCCCAGGGTGTCCTGTGTTGTCTTTGGATCGTTTAGTGGAGGTGGTAATGATGCATGGGAACAAACGGTGCCTACGAGTTCAGGATGGAATTGTAACTTGGAAAAGACCATAGTGAGGCATTCTGTTTTGGGTGATACTGGATCTGGCCAATTTGGACTTACATTCTGTATTTTCTTCTGTTTCCTAGGATAGGCAAAGTGAACTGGTGCTTTTAAAGTTTGATGACGGCGGGCTGAGCCTACAATCCAGCACGTGACTTGTATTTGCCGAATCCGCCCCGCCATATCTTCCCGTATGACTGCGTCGCCATCGGATCTAGCATCCTTTTTTCATCATCCTCTGAGGATGCTGCCGCCGCACCCCACCCTCGCTTCGTCTATCCATCAGTCTTGTGCAGCGGCATTGATGGGGGGGTGCCTCTATTACTCTGTTGATCACTCGTTGCTTTATCCTTGACACTCCCGTTGTCCTTCGACGTTCCGAATCCGTCCTCGATTCTCCCTTTGCCGTCGCCACATCTAGCCTCGCCACTCCTCTGCATACACGATGAGTCTTCCACCGCCTGTTTTGGGCAAGTCGTTGTCGTCGTTGTCATCTCCGCCATCGGCTTCCCATTCACCGGTGGCCTCGTCGCCGGTCTCGAATTCCGGGTTCGACCACGCGTCCCGTCGGCTCGGCAACCCAGCAGCAGGGGCGTCTGCCGCGAGCCCAGCCGCGGCCCCGCGGAAGGGCCAAGCAGCCCGCAAGCAACACCGGAACCAGAAACGGCCGGATGCCGGAGGGGCCAATGGGTCACGAGGGGGCAGCGGCCGGTTCTACGACCGCTACGACGAAGACACGATGGCTGAGATGCGTGCGCTGCGGAATACGTCCAGCCGGCGCGGCCAGACTTCCATCACACACCTGCTCAACTATGCAGCGCCGGCGCGACCGACACACTATGGCTCTGGCGGCTTCCACACACCCTCGTCCTCCCGATATTACCAGGGCGGTTCCTACCGCGCCCACCACAACCACCATCACGGCAGCAACAGTGCCGTCGACAAGGCACGCTTTGTTTTTGCCAACTACCGTTTTGTTGTGTCGCCCAAGGGCGACTACAGCGTCCAGGCAACCGACGCCGATGCCTACGTTGACTGGAACGACGTGCTCCAGATCCTTGCATCGGCCGAGTCCCAGGCCTCGTCGTGCCCGATCTGCCTGAGCGAGCCGGTTGCGCCTCGCATGGCCCGGTGTGGCCACATCTTCTGCCTCCCGTGTCTGATCCGCTTTATGCAGGCGAGCACCGACGATAACCCGTCGACAAATGCGAACGCCGGCCGGCTTCGCAACAACAACGCGACCAACACGGCAAGCAGCCTGTCCGGCAACGCCAACAGCATCTATGGCAGCATCAGCGGCAACAAACCCCCGGGTGTTGTTGGGGCTGGACAAGCACCGGCCACGGGAGGAGGGGCCACTGGGGCAGCAGGGCCGACATTAAGCACAGCAGTGGCGGCGGCGGAAAGACGAAAAAAGTGGAAGAAGTGTCCGATATGCGAGGACAGCATATATTTGGCGGAGGTACGACCTGTCCGTTTCTATGCGGGACAGGAGAGCCCTCTGCCACGGCCAGGCGATGACGTGGTTCTCCGTCTGATGATGCGGCACGCGGGTTCAATTGTGGCGCTCCCTTGGGAAAGCGGCGGCTCCGACGTTCTGGACAACGCAGACGATGCGGAAGCTGGCTCCAGTCGAAGCGGCAGCAATCGACGGAACAAGACCACGGGCAGCACAATACCCTGGCATTTTGCAGCCAATGTTCTCGATTATGCTCGGATAATGAAGGGCACGGGCGACTATATGGTGAAGCAGTTTGACGATGAGCTGGAAAGCTTGTCCCGTCAGGAAAAAGAAGACGAGCTCCTCTTCCACGAAGACACGGAGTGGACACAGCGCGCGATGAAGACAGTACGGGCCGCCCAAGAGGAAGCCCGGGCGCTCGGCGGTCTCGAGGTTGCTTGGGCCGAAGCAACCGGAAACAGTAACAACCAGACCAACGCGGCAAGAAAATTGCCCGTCGGCGCAGAGCCGGCAGATCCGTCGGCGGCAGCAGCTCCAGCTGCGACCACTTCCCAACGCAGCACGGTGAACACACCGCGGGTTGATGACCAGCAGTCGCAGCAGCAGGATTTTTTCTTCTATATGTCACCACCACACCTCTACCTATCGCCGCTCGACATCCGCATTCTCAAGACCAAGTTTGGCGCCTTTTCCGCGTTTCCCTCCACACTCCTACCACGCGTCGAGCACTTGTCCACGGGTCACGTCGTGGATGACGCCATGCGCCGCCGCGCCAAGTATCTCAGCCACTTGCCGGCCGGCTGTCTGGTCTCCTTTCTCGAGTGCGACTGGACCGACATTGTGCCGGCCGAGACGCTCGCGGCGTTTGCCGACGATATTGAGCGGCGCCGCAAGCGCAACCGCGACAAGGCCGCGCAAGAAGAGCGTGAGCGCCAGCAGGCCGAGCGGCTCGAGCGGCTCGAGCGCTTCGGGGGCGCATCGTCGGCCAGCACGGCGACACTGATTCCGTCGGCCTCGTCGTCGCGCTACGCCGCGGACCGCGACGAACACGGCTTCACGCAGGCGGCGGCCGTCGTCGACATCAACGACTTCCAGCCGCTGGGCGCATCGCCGCCGAACCCGCGGACGGGATTCTCGCAGCTGGCGTCCCTGTCGACGACACCGCCACACTCGGGCTCATCGTCGTCGACAGCCGTGCGCGGAGGACAGGGCGGACGCACTGTCTGGGGCACACGCGTCGTGGCGACATCGCCGTCTGTGCAGCCAGGCGTACCGGATGGCGATGACGACGGCGTGGATGATGGCTGGCTCAAGGACGAGGCGGTGCTAGGGTCTCTCAGTACGGACAATGATGCGGCTTTTGCCGCGCAGTTGGCATCCCTGGGTGTGTCCGAAGACAACGGCGCGGCCCACGACGAGAGCGGAGGCAGTGCCTTGCCCGGCAATGGCGGCAACAACGGAAAGAACAGCAAGAAGAAGAAGAAGCAGAAGATCACACTGATGAGCACGGGCGGACGGCGAGGTCTATAGTCTTCGGAGCCGAGGTGTGCACGAGCAGAGACATCTGCTGGCACGCTCTGCCGTTTTAAAAGACCGAATTCACCACGACAAAGTGTATTGTCATATATTACTCTCTTAAGAATGCAAAGGGCAACGATAAGAGAAAAGTGAACAGAAAGAACCAAACCCGAACTTTTGTTGATGTACCGATCCAGCAGGAAAAGCGCCCAGGAGCAAACCAAGACAAGGAGAGGAGAAGGAGCCAATGGATAAGGACGGGGAAAAAACACAAAAGCCTCCCCGGCAAAGAGAGGGGGGCTGCCTCTTACGACGCTCGCAGCGCGCGCCGCAGCTCAGACGACGACGATACGCGGCTGCTGTCGCGCTCGTGCTCGTGCTCACGGTCCTGTCTGCGGCCCTGGCGGCTGCCGCTGGGGCCGGCCTGGGCGTCGTCGCCGGAGCTCTGCCGCCGCTGCTTGCCATCGCTTTCCTCCGACTCGTCGTCGCTTCCCTGGCGCGACTGCGAGTCCCGGCCGCGTATGCGGCTCTTGGTCATCTGGGAGGCGGTTAGCAGGGCGAAGGGTTACAGAAAGAAGAAGAGCAATGGGAAGAAGGGAGGGACGAACCCATGACCGAACGCCTCCAATGAGTCCGAGGGCGTAGCCAGCCACAAAGTCGTTTGTGCCGCCTATCGGCGACTTGGGTGTCCCACTGCCGTGGTTGTGGTTGTGTCCGTGGTGTTCGTGGTGGTTGTTGTGGTGGTGCCCGTGCCCGTGGTGGTCCCGGGCCGATGACGGTGCAGGGCTGGCCGGCGGCGGCAGGTCGTTGGACGTCAGGTAGGACGTGGACGGCGAGTTCAGCGACAACATGGGGCGCGGGGCCGGGCTCTGGGGGCGGCTAGAGGGCCAGAACTGGCGCAGCTCCTTGCTGAGCTCTTGGCCCGTGGTGGTCCAGTTGGCGCGGATGTTATCGCGCAGGTCCTGGACATGGCGTTTCAGCTCAAGCTCGTTCTTCTTCAGCCAGCTGACGTTGAGTTCCTGCCGCGACGTGCCGCGCTTGAGCTGGCGGGAGATGTATTTCTCGTAGTCGCGCACGATCCTGGCGGCAGGTTAGTATGCACTGGTCATTCTCGAGGGCAAATAGAAACAACGTACTTGGTGATGATGCCGGTCGTGCTGACACCCTCGGTGCGCTGCGTGACCAGGAACTTGCCGACAGCCTTGATGGGCTGGTAGATGTCGTCGCCTTCGTCGGCGCCGTACGGGATGTCGTCGTGGGCGACGTAGTCGATCTGGTGCTCCTCGAGGAAGTCGGGCGTGACGATCCACGGGCAGTTCTCAATGACCTCGTCCACCCACTTGCAGTGGCGGATGGTCTCGGCGCGCTCCCGGCCAGAGAGCACGGTCAAGCCCTTGCGCTTGTGCGTCTCCTCGTCGCCGGTGACGCCAACAATCAGGTACACGTCGGGGAAGGCCTTTTTCGCCTGCTCCAATTGGCGCATGTGTCTGTTGGTGGACTCCGCATTAGTATTCGGCCATTGCCGGCACAGGGAATGCAACGTCGCTGGGGAACGAACCCGAGATGGAAGAGATCGAAGACGCCGTCGGCGTACACCCGCACCGGGCGGCCGACGGGCGGCGGGTTGGTCTTGTAGCCGACCGGGTGTGTCAGCTTTCCGATGGGGGGTGGCGCCATGGTCGAGCCAGGCTTGCCGGTAATGCCCAGGTTGCCGTTGCCGCCATTGTCGTCGTCGCTGGCGTCGGCGCTGGGGCGGCGGCCAGTGCCAGTGCTGCTTCGGCGCTGGCGCTTGTTGGGCGGCAGCGCCTTGGTGTTGCTGTGGCTGCGCGAGGGCGTGGCGTCGGACGCATCGGAAGTTTGGTTGTCGGGCCCGGTGGATTCGGCAGACTCGGTAGACTCGGCGGGTTCGGCGGCACTGTCGACAGATTGGCTGGTTTCGGCCGAGCTGCTCGCTGTCGCAGCTTCGGCGCGCTTCCGTTTGCCGCTCGCAGCGAGCGTGGGACTGACAGGCGACGGCATTGTGTGTTGTGGTTGGGGAAAAGGGGGGAGGGTTGAAAGCCGCAGAAGAATGAAGACTGGGGAGAGGGAGGGAGGGGGGGGGGGGGGGCGGGTGGAAGGAGAAACAAGAAGGTAGAAAAACGAAGAAATACTGCGTTAATGAGGTAATTCAAAAAAAAGGCAAGCGAAGGAATTGGGCGAAATAAAGAATAGCAATTGGTTGCAAAAGAAGAAAACGAAAGAAGAGAAGAATACAAATGGGCCCCGGAAAAGCAATGGAAGGGGAAAGGGAGAAATATGTGGGCGACAAGTTCCAAGAAAGACGAAAAGGGGAGGGAACCTGGTTGAAAGCTGGAGAAAACGCAAATTGAATGGATGACGACCGATCGAGGGGCCAAGACGGGATAGCGCGGCCTGCGACGTGCCAGACACCCTGTATTCCGGGCTGCTACTTCCCTAGCTCGTTCAGCTACAGGTGGACACGCGGCAACGCATCTTGATCAGCACTTTAAACGCCGCGAATTTATCCGTTGGATTTTTGGGGCCATGCGTACACGAGCCCGATCATAAAGAACAACGAAAAGAAAACTACAAAACAAAATCCCAGACACCGTGTCGATACCATATCCAAACAGTCGTAGCGTCATTCAAACACCTTTGCTCGTATCGCCTCATCGCCACCAATAATATCCTGGCCCAGCCTGCACAAAAAAAAAAAAAAAAAAAAAAAAAAAAAAACAAAGAGAGGAGAAGATCAATCAGAATTACTGTGCCAGCGGCGTCGCGGGCGGCGACTTGGGCTGCCGGTGCCGGCCGCACCGCCGCGGGTCCTTGGGGTTGCTGCGGTAGCAGGCGGCCTTGGCCCCCTCGGGCGCGGGCCGGCCAAACTTCTCCCGCACGGTGCAGTACTCGTAGTCCGGGCCCATCCAGTCCTGGATGTGCTTGTGCAGCTCGCAGCGCACGACGCCGCACTTGCGGCACAGCGCCTGGCCACGCACGCGAAGCGTCCGCAGCGCCGTCGTCGTCGCTGCCAGGTCGGCGTCCACCGGGCCCGCCTTGCCGGCCTGCACCTGCGCCTGCACCTGCGCCTGCGCCTGTGCTGGCTCTGGCTGGCCGTACGCCGGGTCGTCGTACTTGCTCTTCTGCTGCTTGATCACATGCCCGGCCAGGTGCCACACCCACTCCATGTCGTTGGGCCCTGTCCGCCGCACCGACAGCGGGATCGGCCCGTGCAGCCGCTTGTGGATGGCGTAGAAGTGCCGGCTCGTCAGCCCCAGGCAGGTGCTGTCGATCGGGTCCAGGTACTCGAAGATGGCGTAGTGCAGCTCCGGCGGCAGGTCGCTCAGGCTGAAGTCGGCCGACGGCCGGTGCGTCAGCGGCAGCGGCTCGTAGTCCATCACCGAGTACGACCGCCGCGGCTTGCCCATCTTGGGGCGCGGGCCAGACCCGGGCCCGCCTCCGCTTCCATGGGTGGTGGTAGTGACCGCCGTAACAGCATTGTTGCTCTTGGCCCCTTCTTCCTGGATGGTCGCCGGCCGCTCATGCTCGTCGGTGTTGTGGTTCTGGTGATTCTGGTGGTACACCTGCATGGCCCGCGCCGCCAGCTCGGGGCGCCGCGGTGCAGGCGTCGGGGTCGGGTAGACGTAGTCGTTGGTCGACTGCGCACGGCGTGGCGGCCGGATCGGGCCACGCACGTTCCGGTCGCGCGGCTCTTGGCGGCCGCCGTACACCGCGTGCGGGAGGTTTCCGATCATCATGGATCGTTCGTTTGTGTGTGGTGTCTGCAGTCTGGATCACAACGGCGGTGTGTGGCTTTTCCGCTGTGTCGTTCCCGCAGGGATCGTCCCTCAGGAACTGGGAAGGTGGAGAGGGTCTACCTCACTAGCAAGAGCATGCAGGGTAGAAACGGTAGAAACGGTAGAAACGGTGACGTCGAGGATGCAGGCCGTCGTGGTCGGGGTCACAGGGCGAGGGAAGGGTCGTATTGCAAACGGATAAGGAAAAAAGGACGGTGGTCGGCGAAAAGCAAGGCGGGCGGCTTTCAAGCAAAACCGGCGGGAGAGAAAAGGCGTCGGAGCAGCCTCCACGAATTTGGGCGCACTGGCAGTTTGATATCCCCAGCGAGGGTCGCGTGATGGCAACAGCCACACGGGTTAAGAGCGCGGCCGTTGCGCCGTTGCAGTGGCGTCAGCGGGGAAACAAAGCGAATTGCCTGATAAGGCCCCAAGCAGAGAAGCCCAGCAGCAAAAAAGATCGGCGATCAGGTATTCCAGCAGTGAGGTAGCCAGACACAGAAAAGGAAAAGAGGAAAAGGCTGATCAAGATGCTTCTTTTTTTATCGCGACCGTCGTCTCGTCTCTTATTTTTTTTTTTTTTTTTGCCCCTTTGTCAATTGTCAACGTCGGCGTTTCCCCTTGCTCTATCGTTTTTTTTAGGCTCCGTTTTCGCTCCTTGGGAAAAAGCCGGGCCGCAGGCGACGGCGCTGCCAACAAATCGTCCACAAACTACGTCATTTTTTCTTTGGCAAATGCTTGTTCTGCGACGGCGGCTCCAATTTTATGTCAGCCAAGTCAGCATACCCAAGCCAGCGTCCGTCGGTCGCCGAGTTTCGAACGAGCTTTGTGCGATTGGTATATATCTAGGGGGCGACTTTGTGTCTGCTCCCTGTTAATGCATGTCAGCTCCTGGACAGGGAGGACGATAGGCAATGCATTAGTAGAGTCAAAGACAGACAATGCAAGAACCAAGTCACACCATCGTGCTATGCAAATGGAAACCTGGTGCTGAGTATCACCAAAAGTAAGGACCCAAAGGGGCAAAGAAAATGGCCGGCCATATATCACAAATCTGACGAGATACTCTTCTCTCGTACATTCGGCGCCGCGACGCCTTGGGCTGCTCTCTCAGCACCCGCAATCCAACCCGTTCAAGGGCCGTACGCAATCCACAGCACCATCACAATCACATCCAGGCCCTTGCTGTCGCCGTTGTACTTGTACGTCCACATGCCGTCCGTCTTCTCGTTCCAAAAAGCCGCCTGCGCGCTGTGCATCCCGCGCCGGCCCACGTGTGGCTTGCCATCGGTGCCCGTTGCGGCACCCGCCGTCTCGGTGCCCTGCGGCTTGTTCAGCTGCGACGTCGGCACCAGGTGCTGCACAATCGTGCTGTTCACCGCAAACTTGTAGCGCGGCGCGCCGTCGGTGCCGGACGATGACTCGGCAATCAGGGCCTTGAGGGTGGCGTTCTATGAAGACGGGGAGAAACGCTGGTCAGTGGGCGGTGTTGAACAGAAAGGGGGTGGGCAGCGACATACAATGATTGTCGTGTTCCATTGCTCGGTCTTCTCGTGCTCGTAGAACTGGACGTTGCCAATTGCGCTCTCGCAAGCCTATGGTCGAGGGTATCAGTATCTTGTGTTGCTTCCACGAAACGAGGTGTCCAACAGCGCGGTTTGTCTCGGGCGTGTCGGTGTCGAGGCCGGCATCAGGAATGATGCTTGTCAGGCCTTATGAAAAACCACATCGTGGCAGAAAAGGGGCCGCTCACATCTTCGACGATCTGCTTGAGGCGCGTAGGCTTGATGGGCTAATGTAGAGAAAGGCAGTCAGCGATGTGTTTGTAACGGGTCAAGCACAGTCAAGAGTGTCTCGTACAGCGTTTGACTGAGCTTCGGCCATGTTTGCGGTTGATGTTGCAGTGTCTGGTTCGTCAAGAGATATGTTCGCACGTAAAATCGCTGTTTAATGTTCTTCAACAACGGGATGCGCGCTCGAAAGACCACGAGTAAACAAGGGGGGACCGGTGAGGGGGGTGGCAGAAAATCGCTCTAAAGGCGGTGAGGCTGCTGTGCGGTATGGATCCAGACCGGTCTACAGGCCGGAAAGACGGGACGATGGCATCCCAGATGCACGGCAGAAGCAGCCGCACGCGGGGAAACCTTCAATTCGAGGCCCGCACGACTGGCCCGGAAGCCTCCTTCTTTCGCTCTGTGCCCGTTCAACTTTTCCAACCCTTTCCAGCACCATTTATTCCTATCGCTACTTGAAGTCATAGACACGTGATCATGGTGTGGAGTACGGGACACGCAAAAAAACACGCAGAACCCGCCACCAGCCAATCATGTAGCCCACGTGCGTATCAGAAGCTGGCAAGCTCCCTCCCTCCTCTCTGCATCTACGTAGATCGTGAGCTCGTGCGTTTTTCTTCCGTTCTTTTTTCTTCATCTCTTTTATTGCCTCTTTTCTGGGCCTCACTCATTTGGTTGGAATTGCGATACCTTATTTGGCTTACCATCTTGCTCTGCGCACACGTCATACACCTCATCTGAATCATTGGATTTGCCTCTCTCCTCCGCCGCAATCTCCCGACCTCCCCTCTTCAGTTTTGTTTCTGGTTCGACCTGCACGCAGTCGCCGACCGAACAACCCACCGTTCCTGGCCCTTAGTCGCATTATTACCTTGTTGCTATACCCTCGTGATTCCCGACGGCAGCTTACGCTATACCTCTACTATCGCCCTCGTTGCCGCAGCTGTTATCGACTCTTCTCCTCTTCCACGTCACAATCCGGTCAACATGTCCAGCCAACCTCTCCTCCAGACCGCCCCGGGTATGCTTGCTACCTCGGAGTTCTCCTCTTCTCTCTGCCTTTTCTAATCCAGCTCTTTCCAGGCAAGCGTATCGCCCTGCCGACCCGCGTCGAGCCCAAGGTCTTCTTCGCCAACGAGCGCACGTTCCTCTCATGGATGAACTTCAGCGTCATCCTCGGCGCCCTCGCCATTGGCATGCTCAACTTTGGCGACCGGCCCGCCTTTATCTCCGCCTTCCTCTTTACCGCCGTGGCGCTCGTCACAATGCTATACGGCCTCTTCACATACCATTGGCGCGCAAAGTCCATCCGCCGGCGTGGCCAAGCCGGCTTCGACGACCGCTTCGGGCCTACCTTCCTGGCCATTATCCTGATATTAGCCGTCGTGGTCAACTTTGTGCTGCGGATCGTCTACTCGTCCAACGGCGGCAGCCCTTGACAGGGTCTAGTATGTTATCGTCCCATCTATTTCGTTTTCTGTATTTTTATGTTTTCTGGGGAGCGATATACTTTGCATACGAAAACGCCTGCAGCCTCCGAGGCGGGGGTGTGGCCAGTAAAAGATATAGAAGATAGGGTTTTTGGAGTGTTGTTGGTTGGATATGATTATTATACATATATATTTGGTATATATTTTATTTGTTACCCGTTAAAAGAGCAGGACGAAGTCCTGCTGGTTTGCATATCACCATGGTGTCCCAAGCATAGGCGTCTCATGTACCAAAAAAAACGTGGCGAAGTTGCATTACTTCTCTGTCACATAAATCAATGGCTTTTATTCCCAACCTATACGCCCGGTCGACGACACTGCAGTGGCGGACGTGCGTACGTATTTCGCGCCGGGATATACAGTAAATAGCCGTTATGTCATGTTGCTGATCCACGACTGGTACTCAGTCTCAAGGGTGTCGTTACTCGCCTGTGTCGTGATCTCCGGGTTCCGTTCCAGAACCGGCAAGGGCACCCGCGACAGCACAATGCTCATGTAGGTCGTTGTCGTCGTGGCCGACGGGCCCTTGCCTGCCAGTGCTTCCTGGAACTGTTTCGGCATCGGTTCAAAGCCGTCGTCTTCGTCGTCGCTGCTGTCCACAGCATGACTCCCGGACACGCTCTCCACATCGTATAGGCGGTTGTACTGATACCATGCCGTCTGCCGCTGCTGGGCACGCCGTTTCTTTTGCTTCTGCTTCCTTGACTGCTTTTTCGTCGCCTCGTCATCAGTTCCGTTCCTTTCCTCCGGTGCCTCAACAACGGCAGCGGCAGAATCCTCAAAGAAACCCTCCCGGATCCGACGCTTGACAATTTCGACAATGGATATCATTTTCGAGGCGTCGCTCGCCCGTGAATGTAGCAGCACAACGCCAGGTGCTGGTGCTGGCAGCGTTTCCGAAGCAGGTTCTGCAGACGGCAAAGTCATTGGTGGCCCCGTGCCCGGTGGTTGTGGCTGCCGGTTACTCAGATGATCCAAAACTGCCTTGATACGCTTCTCCATCCGCGACGACGAAATCACAGACAGAACGCGGACGTCATGGTGGGGTTGTAGTTCGGACAAAACCGGCTCATGCGGCTCTGTTGGCAGCGTTGATGGCGGCTGGTTCTCTTTTGCCTTGTCTTGCTTCTGATTCTTTGTGTTGCTTTGCCGCCCATGCTCCTTCTTCGTGCCCTGGTGTTTCTGCTTCAACGGCGCTCCGCCATCGACCTCCGCACTGGCGACACCATCCTTTGCGACACCCTCGACGCCCTTGCTGCTTCGTTTTGTCGTGGGCAGCGGACTGACCCTGGTCCCCGGTGTCGCAGGTACAATGGTAGACTTGCTGGAAGAGACAGGCCCACGGGGTACTATTTGCGGTCTTCCTTTCTTTTGTTCTTTCCTTTGGGTACTTCTGCTATTGTTTGCGTTGTCTGGTGACGTCGGTCGTGTCGTCTTTCGCTTCTTGGACTTCCGAAGGGCTTCGTCTGCCGCGGCTGTCCCAGCAATCCGCTTGCTCGCTGGGATTGCCATCAAGTAGGGCCGAAGATTAATATCGGCGATGCTGGATCAGGAATCGGGAGTCGGGATCGGGGATCGAGAACCGAAAATTGACGGACGCGCTGGCCAGCAGCTCCGTCGAAAAGGTGGCCTGATGGATTTCAGACGCCGACACCGTAGAATAGAATAACAACCAAAGAGTCCAGATTGGGGTGGCTGGCGATGCTCAGCTGCACGCACTGTACCTTATCTGAAAGTACGAAACAAACGAGCGTTGTTCGCACTGCGTACCTAGCATGTGAAGATTTTCTTTCCCGTCGCGGTCTTTACCCCCACAAACGGCGCTGATGCGACGGCCAATCATATGCATGGACCATTCTGGAGAACGGTGGTCTGTGCGCAAAGCAGTGAACGGAAAACGCGCCAACAGGATCGCCAAGCGCCGCATGAGACATGCGCGACCCGTCCTGAGCTACGGAGTAAGCAACGAAAGCTCCTCGGAAAGATCTTGTCGCTGGTATCCTTTCTACGCCCACCGCAGGGCATCTCGTACGCTAGGCGTTGGAGGGCGTTTGCGGCAGCGACAACAGAAAAAGGTGATCGCATGCGACGCCTGGATCGAACAAGCCAGGGTCTGCCTGCTATTGGACAGGGGTGGCAGATAAGAGCGCCATGCCGTCAGGATGAAACTGGGGCGAGACATCCGAGTTGCATGGTCGCCAGTGCACAAGTCTCTTGCGACGCACGCTCTGTGGAGGATACATCTTCCAGCATCGGACGCCCGACTTCAAAATACGATGCTATGACTCTTAGCGCTGCTGCCTGGTTGGAACCTAAGGCGCGCTACTGCTCAGAGCTGCGGTTCGACTACGTATGAGCACCTGTATGGAATCACCATGAAAAGGAAAGAACCGCCGGGCGCAGACTGCCCCGGGCGCAAAATACACGCCTTTTGCACTGTCTTGCTCCTTTCATGCACACTTGCGCCTTCAACCTGTGCAAGTTTGGTTGCGAAGACTCCGTGGACGGGGCAACTGCGCCGTATCTCACCCCAGAACAGCTTCGACCCGTGCCTTTTATAGATTCACCCCATGCTTGTCTGTACCGGTACATTTCACTCACACGCAATTTACGCACTCAGCAGCGTACGCGTATGTATACGTACTTGTACCACCGGGCTGGCCCCCCTTGCGTCCCTATTTCGCTTCGTTCTCCACACCCCCCTTTCCATGCCGTATTGCTCTTTCCTTCCTTGCCTTGTTTTCGCCCCATTGTCTCCTTTCCATCGAACCCCCAGGGAAACCTACGCGCCCTCTTCCGTCGCTCTTCCTGCAAACACACGCACGCCTTCCCTCCCCCATTCCCTTCCTTCTTTCTCTCGCATTCTTGCCTCCTTGGTCGTCTTCCCGTGACAACCAACAACAAAACAAACAAAAGGCGCTGCGACGATACTGAACGCATCTCCGTTTGCGCTCTTTCTGCCGCTTTTCTTATCGCCTTTCTGTGCTTCTTTGCGCCGAGACTTTCGCTAGTCCTCGTCTCTTCCCACCTTTGCACTGTAGGTCGCGACGCCTTGCCCAGATCATCGTCATTTCACCACTTTCCCCCATTTCACTTTCTTTCTTTAAAGTCCTGTCGGTCCCTTTCCCTTTCCCGTTCTTTTGTGATTTGCGATTTTTCTTCTCTTTTTGCGGATTTCTCTGTGTTTGCATGTCGTTCTACGAGTACTCTTTGCGCCCAGCCTGTTTGCTCTGCCCAGTTGCGCCGCGCGTGTTCTGTCGTTCAGGGCTTTTATCCCCTAAATTCCCTCCCTGTCGCTCGTTCCCCTTCTACGCTTCGTTCGGTCAGCACAGAGCGGTTTCTACACGCCCCCCCTTCCCTCCCCATCCCCACCCTCCAAGCCAAAGACCCACCCAACTGACCCAACTAGACCACCCCAGTCTATACGAAAGTCGCTTTTTTTGTATTCTGCTCGGTTACGTCAGCTCCCCTTAGGCCTGCAGTATCCAATCAGGAGCTTAGACAACGATTCCGATCCACAATAGTTTCCGAAGACACCTGTTCCCTCGTCCACCTTTCCATCCCTTCCGCGACTTTCTGGTTTCCCGTCTCAGCTCACGGCTGCCTCGCCACACTTTCCGGCTCTCTCCATCCCCTTTCTTGCGCCGCACCAGCAAGCGACCCTTCCCTCCCCATATCCTTCTTCTCTACTCTCCCTTTTTTAATAATTGTGTTTTCTTTTCGTTTCTTTGTTTTTCTTTTTCTTTCTTTCCTTTCCTTTCCCTTTTTTCACACCCCACGCGACTTTTCCTCGGCGCGCGTCGCGTTTCCCCCCGACCTCTCTCGGTTATGTTTCGCTTCTGGACTTCCGAATCTAGGGGATGCGACAAAACAACTTCAGAACCCACTTCACAACAACACACTGTTCCGCCACGCGCAAACACTGGCGACTACTTCTCGGCGAGAGACAGCCCATATGATGCGACTGGCGCGCCACTCGCGACAGCCTCGGCGGCATCTGCGCATTCGTCGCGCTGCCCCAAACGTCGGAGATCTTCCGAATCCAACATCATGATGCCACCATCTCCGTCATCGCCATTCACCGAGTTGGATCCTCCGTCGAAAGAACAAGTCGCGACATGCCCACCTGCGAAACGGATAAAGACGGAGCATACCAAGCCGGCTTGCCCTCAAGCAGTTTTTGCAGCTGGTTGCGCCACTGACAACCGCCGCGCAGCCAACGAAGAGCACACCCTGACATCGCCACCATCGCCACCGATATCTGTATCGCCCAGTATGGCCGACGCTGCTATGGTGGAACAGGTGAAAGACACTGTCCAGCACCAGTTCGGGCTGGAGATCCTGATGAAGCACAACGAACTGCGCCTCATCGACCAGGAGCTTGCCAAGTGCCAGATCGCGCTTGAGCAACTGCGCCGGTGCCACCTGATTCCGTACCCGGTGAGCTGCCCGACACCGGCGCAGATGCTAGATGTTGCCGCTGGTCGTGGCGTTGCCGTACGTCCGCGGCCGGGCGCCGCAGTGCCAAAGTGGGCAGCTCCGTTTGGCGTCGTTGATGGACCCTATGCACGACACTATGCGAAGTGGCTCATCCCCGACCCCGTGTTCGACGGCCCCCTCCCCAACTGGCCTGGGCTTACGCCTCCCACCCGATCGAGGTCGTCAGCGACGGCAGAAGCGAGGGCAGCCCGGAGCAGCGCCCACGATGCGAACAAGGGCCGCCCATCCCGCAGTATGGCGGGCCAGAAGCTGCACAGTCTGTCGAGCGGATATCCGCAGGCCAAGGACAAGGCTGGCCCTTGCGTGCTGAGACGTTCGGACGGAAAGGTCGTGAAGCTGGTCTGCATTGACTGTCACCGCGAGAACTTTTCCAGCACTCAAGGGTTCATCAATCACTGTCGGATAGCGCACAAACGGGATTTCAAGAGTCACGAGGAGGCCGCCGTTCACTGTGGGCATCCTCTTGAAGCAGATAACGCTGCAACACCCACGGCCACTTCTGGCAAGACCGATAAAGCGCCGGCGCAGAATGCTTCTTCAGCGACCCCGGCCGCCGTTGCCGGGCCTGTTCCGCCAGTCTCGGCGTCGCCTGCTGGTGCGCCGTTGCGACTGCCTTCGGCGGCCGTACCTGCAATTGCGCCAATGGCGCCTGGACAGGTGCATCCATTGGCGCGCAGCGATAGCGAGATCACCGATGCTTTGTTGCGTGGCATTGATGCAACTTTCCAGTCATACACGCAGGGCTCGGCGACAAAGGCAACACTCGCTTCGAAAAGTGCGCCTGTCGACTCTTGTCGAACCAAGGCCTATAGCACGACTAAGCGGTCATCCTCGAAGAAAAACACTGCTGCCTCGGAGCGGACACCTTTTCTGGCCCGTTACCTGGAAACAAAGCAGTTTTCTGGGAATCTGGAAGCATGCGTGGAAGATGCCACGATTGCTGTAGACCTGGAGGATGATAGCCTGTGGGCGGGCGATGAGAACGATAGTTTTGCCGACTCGGTTGACCCCACTCCGGCACCGACGCCTGCTCCTCTGGCGACCACACGGGTTCTAACGCGGCCGGCACAGTCTACAGCTACGTTTGACGTGATGGACGGCTCAGACGAGCGCGGTGAAGCCTTTGCTCGACCAAGAAACAGCGACGGCATTCGTCTGTCTTCGAACGCAACCAGCGTGCCAGGCTCGCCGATGACGTTTGTCAAGACGGAGGGTCTCGATGACAGTTCAAACCTGTATGGGCACGAGGAGATGGATGTCGACATGAGTCCAAACCCGGCGGCAAGCAACAATGCGCCTTCGCTCGTCAGCGATGATGGCGACTACGACGACTCAGATGATGGATCGGTGTCAGAGACTAGCCATGCGGATCTTGAGTCAGTGTCGGATGTGCCAGAGATCAACATGGACGAGGATGAAGACCAGGCGCATGGTGCACCACGCAGCCTGCGTCACCACCGCGGCAGCGTCAAGCTGAAGAAGCACGAGGCAAAGCACGTCGCTTTGGTGAGCGCAGTGCGGAATACGAACAACTGAAAATGTGACTCGCCCGTCCGCTTTCAGCGTCTCTTCGCCCCTACATCCCGTCAACAATCCCCTTTTTGTGTTCAGACTTTTCTTTCACACCACAACCTTTTTTAATCATTTTTTTGTCCTGGACTCAGGTCACGCGTCGTGACCAGTTGGCGCACGTTGTTTTATGATGTCCATTTCCTTTCGCGTCCTGTGTTTTTTTTCTTTTTTTTTTTTGGTCCTGATGAACTAGAGTGCTTAAGACGGGGCGGTTGTTTTTTTCCTGGGTCAGTTTGGTGCACGGTTTTCGTTGATTTTCATCTGCGTTTTCTTCCGGGCTGGGTTTTCGGTATGGGCGGTTGCATTGGGCGGTAGCGAACGGTTTTTATCTTTATTCTTGCTTGTGCCTTGGGTCAGTATATATTTCTTGTATTCCTCAAGGACTCGTTGAACCAGGTGGTGAGATTCAAGATTGTCTTTTTTTTTTTTTGCGGCTCCATGCCTACTTTTCTTTTCCTGGTGTACCATACGACGTGAAGTTTGACACTGGAACTGCGACCGAAATCAAGAGTGAAGCTTTGTGTCCATAGGTCCCAAATCAACTGACACACTCCTGCAACATTGGGGAGGATTACAAATATATATATAAAAGGACAAATAGCACTACCCAACCCTATCTTCCTTCGTCCTGGGATAACTACAGGACGGCCATCATGCCCGCCACGCCAGCCAGCAGGCCACCGACGTTCCACAGCATCGGGCCGGCAGCGCTGCCCGCGTTGGCCGAAGCCGTGGCGGTGGCACCGAGGATGGTGCCGGCGGCGGTTTCTGTAGAGGAGGCACTGGCAGTGGTTGTGACTGCCGCCGTGGCCGTGGTCGAGCCCGAGGCGGTGGCGGTGGCCTTGGTGGCCGTCTTGGTGCTCGAGGGGTACTGGCTGGCGTAGGCGCAGAAGATCTGCTGCTGGCCCTGGGCCTGGTAGATGTTCTGGTCGCCGGGGCAGTTGTTGTAGCAGCTGGAGGTGTCAGTATGGTGATGGTGGTGGTGGTGGATGATTGATTTGATAGATGCCTTGATGGGAGGGAACGTACGTCACAATGTTGCCGTAGGCATTGCACTTGCAGTCCCAGTCGTTGTCGCCGCACGAGTTGAGCAGGTTGTTCTCGGTCTCGAGGCAGGCGTCGACAATGTAGGCCGCGGCGCAAGAGGCGTCGGCAGAGTAGGCCGTGGTCGTGGCAGTGGCCGCAGCGGCAGTGGCAGCCCAGAGGGCAACAGCAGTAGCGAGGACCTTCATGGTGAAAGTAAGGGGATTATGAAATTAAAAAATTAGAAGTAAAAAACAAAAACAAAAACAAGAAAAGAGTCAAAAAGTGCAACAAAAGTGAGGGACTGTAAGATACGGTGTAAACAAAGAAGGAGAGTAAGACAAGATGATGGAAAGTAAAGAGGAGAAAGTCGAAAGAAATACAACGGTGAGAGAGACAGACAGCTCTGTCTTTCTCTAAAATTAGGAGGTCGTCCGGGGTGGAACGACCGGAAGCAACTGTGGCCCAGCTCCCCTTACAGGGAGTTAATATGCGTCGAGTAAACAAGCCAATCCTCCCCCCCCCCCCCCCCCTGCCCCAGCATGGGGGTCTGTGATATGAGCGTGGGTTGCATATACTGTGGCGGGCCTCCTAATATCTGCCGTATCGTGCATATTGTGCACGCACAGCACGGACACGACTGTTCGTATCTTGCAAACATGCGTCCACGCAGCCTACAGCCTGCATCCTGCACAGGCCGGCCCCTGCCTCGCAGATGCCCTGGTCTGGATCTGCTTCTACGCAGTACGATACGCATATACGGATACTGCATCCTCTCCGCTGTACGACCTCTGGTTCTTGGTCATAGTGTCATCCGTGGGCCATGCTGTTTTCCCCCCTCAAGACACGTTTGCTCGACGCATTGACGCTGCCAGTCCACTCTGGGAGACTGAACACGAACCGCTCAGCAGACAAACAGAAGATCGTATCCGGATACGAGTCGAGATGAGCAGCATCAGGCGTCGGGATCAGTAAGCCACAGCGCGCAGATCGAAACATTTGCGCTGTTCTTTTAAAATTTGGGTTCCTGGCTAGCAGGGGTTGTGCCGAAGGAGCCAGGGGAGGGGGGTGTAGGTTGCAGGCCCCGTAAAATGGCACTCCCGTATTTTGCTGCGGTACTCCGTACCCCACACGCTATTATTTGCTTTCGCTCCCCGAGATTGGAGTGGAGTGTCTTACGGAGTAGAATCCCCTGGAAGATGAGTCCTGGGACGCGGTAAACGAGAGAGGCCTGGTTGGCTAACGGACTGCTCCCGTTCCTGACTGAAAACGTGTCTTGCATGTCTGTCCCGATCTGTCTGTCTGCCGTTGAATTTTGTTTACCCGGAGCAAAATAGTAAGAATGAAACATCAAATAAGTGAAATCAGAAACCAACACAACAGCAAAACACTCCTCTAAGCCACCGTAAACAGAGGAAAAAAAATCCGAAAGTAGGAATGACAAAATGTAAAGAATCAAGACATAAAACACCATCATTCCCATGTCTACTTCTTCCTGCCGCCCTTGGCCTTATTCTTCGCGCCGTGTGACGACGATACGCTGGATGCCCGCGACGGCACCTTGGAGCTGGCCTTGCTGCCACCCCCGTTCGTCTTGACCGTGTCGAGAGCCTTGTTCTGCAGAGGACAAAGTGTTAGCATACAAATTGGATACAAGAACATCCAAAGAGCATCAGAAACCAACCTTCACGCCGTTCTTCGACTTCTTCTTTGGCGGCCCACGGCCCGCCACGCTGTCGTCGTCGTCGTTCTCCTCGTCCTCCGGCTCGCGCTTCGCCTTGCCGTTGGATCCGTGCCCGTTGGACTTGGTCGTGTTCAGGTCGTCAAACTCCTTGACAATCGTCGTCAGTAGCGTCGTGCACCGCCGGCTCAGCTCGTTTGGCGTCCGGCTCAGAAAGAACCAGTCGAACCGGAACAGCGGACTGTCCCGGATCTCGTCCCGGATCTGCTCGTAGATGCCCTCCGCGTCGACGCCGTGCTTGTCCAGCTGCACAAGCAAGAACCGATCCTCCTCCTCGGTGTACACCTTCTTGTTGGTCGTCGACACCGAGTAGTTGATCTTGAGCTGCTGCAGGGGCACCCGGTACTGCTGCATCTTCCGCCGCAGCACCTTGCGCTGGTTCTCGATCTTGCGCAGTTTCTCCTCGCCGTCTTCGATCGTCTTGATCGCACGCTGGTAGTCGCTGAGCTCCTTGTACCGCTGCCAAAACACCTTGGCGTACTGCCGCACCTCCGCTACCGTCTTGCTGTCCACCTCTGCTGCGATGTTTTCGTAGTCCGTCCGCCCGTGCCGTGCCGACCCGTTGATGAACTGCTGGTAGTCACGCCGGTTCCACTCGCCGAAGCCCATCGTCGACAGCCGCTGCTTTTCCTCCTGCTCCTCCTCCGTCAGCGGCTCGGCATTGTCGATCTCCTCCTGCTCCCGCTTCTGCTCTGCTTCCCGCTCCTCCAGCGTGTCCTCGTCCCCATCTGCTATTGGTACTTTGTAGCCAATCTCCTTGCGGTAGTACGCCGTCTCGCGGTCCTGCAGCTCCCGCAGAGCCTCGGGGTAGAATTGGTAGTCCTGGATGTGGATCTGCCGTGGTGCCCGCGGCGCCTTGGGCTTCTGCTCCTTCTGCGCCGCAATGTGACCATACATTGCCTGCCGATAGTACTTGTCGATCGAATAGATCTGCTCCTTGCGCTCGCGCTTCGCGGGGTTGATCCAGGTCATACCGATATCCTTCTTCTTTGCCGCGAAGTTCTCGCCATTCCAGTCGTATGCCGACTCTGATGTGAACTTTTGCAGGTCGTCAATCCCTAGCTTTTCATACCGCGCATTCAGCTCTTTCGTCCGCGTCTCGCCGCTTGTCAGGATAGCGTCAATATCGTCGTCCGTCATCTCTGTTCCCTTTTCTGCCAGGACGCCAGTGGCGCCCTTGCTGTTGAAGACGGTCTCCGCGCCGTGCTGAATCATTGACAGCAGTTCGTCCTTGTTTGCTGCTGCCTTCGCTGCCTGCTGTGCGCGGCCTTGCTGAATGACCAGCTGGTCCAGGCGGAGCTTCTGTGCTGCACGCTCCAGCACCTTCTCTTCGATTGCGTTGTCAGTGACAAAGCGGTACACCACCACCTGCTTGGTCTGCCCAATACGGTGCGCGCGGTCCATCGCCTGCAGATCGGCCTGCGGGTTCCAGTCGCTGTCGTAGAGAATGACAATGTCTGCCGTCGTCAAGTTGATGCCGAGACCGCCTGCCCGTGTTGTCAAGAGAAACACAAACTTCTCCGACCCAGGCTTGTTGTATTCGTCAATCGCCGAAATCCGGTCTTCGTGCGCGGTGCCGCCGTCGATCCGGCAGTACTGGTAGTCACGGAAGACACAGTAGTCCTCGAGAATGTCCAGTAAACGGCTCATCTGCGAGAAGATCAACACCCGGCTGCCCTGAGCCTTCAGCCGCTTCAGCAGTTTGTCGAGAACCAGCATTTTCCCGGCGTTGTACACCAGGTGCTCGTCCGTTGTGTACGGCGGACCAGGCTCTGCACCCTCGAACAGGTAGGGGTGGTTGCAGCACTTGCGCAGCTGCATGACGATGTTGAGCAGCCGAGTCTTAGACTCGCGCTTGCCGCCCGCGCCGTTGACTGCGTCAATGTCCTTTTCCAGAATCTTCTGGTACCATTTGACCTGCATCTCTGACATGCCAATGTAGACGTTGACTTCCTTCTTGGGCAGCAGACTCTTTTCCACGTCGCTCTTGACCCGCCGAAGCAAGAACGGGCGCAGCACGCGGTGCAGTTGCTGCACCACCGTGTCTTGGTCACGGCCCTGACCCGAGAACCACTGGTCAAAAGCCTCCGAGTCACCAAACACGTCCGGCAGCAGGAAGTTTAGCAGCGCCCAGAGCTCGTGCAGGTTGTTCTGCAGCGGCGTGCCCGTGATCAATAGCCGGTTCCGCGAGTTGAAAAGACGAATGACTTGTGCCAGCGACGACTCCTCGTTCTTGATGCGGTGTGCCTCATCGATGATGATGTATTCCCAGGCGAACTTCTTGAGATGGGACTTCTCGCGGAGAATCATCTCGTAGCTGGTGATGCACACGTCAAAGTCCTCGTCCACCAGGCGGTCGTTGATCAGCGCCTGACGCTCTTCCTTGGCGCCCTGAAGCACCAGCACATTGACTTCTGGTGTCCACTTGGCAAACTCGCGCTTCCAGTTGTCCAATGTCGACTTGGGCACCATAATCAGATGCGGCCCCGTCGTGCCCATGATGTGGCGGAGATAACCGAGGAAGGAGATTGTCTGCAGCGTTTTGCCAAGACCCATCTCATCGGCCAAAATGCCCGAAATGCCATTCTCGTGGAGCGAGACAAGCCAGTTCAGACCAGCGACCTGGTAGTCGCGCATTTCGCCCTGGATAAAAGACGGCGATTCGCGGAAGACCGTCTCTGCCGAGCCGCCCTGCTTTTCGTCCTTCAACAGCTCGGCATCTTCTTCGGCCTCCGTGCGACGCTTTCTCCCGACAGCGCCGCCCTGACGCGACGACTTGGAGGCCTTGCTCGCCTCGGCATTCTGACGGTCGATCTCAGCCACAACTTCGCGGACTTTGGGGTTCGGGTTCGTCTCGATGAAGTGGCGGAAGAGATCAGTGAGGCCAAGAAGGTAGCGGAAACGACGGATCGTGTCATCTTCCTGCAACACACAGCCAGTTATTATTTGATTTAGGCCACAAGACGAGAGTGGAGATATGAGCGTACCTTGGACTCGCCTAAACGGTCGTGCTTACGACCAAACACGCTTCGGCGCAACTCTGTAGCTTCGGACCGGCGCTTCCGGTTATCAGGAGTCGCATCACCTGCGACGCTGCTAGCTGTCGTGTTGGGGTTTGTATCCGAGTCCGTGTAGTCTGGCGTCTCGTCCATTTCCTGCGACCGAGCGTGTCAATACATGGCTCACATCTTGGAACAGAAAGAGAGATGCAAATGAAAAGGCAAATCAATGCAGGAGTGGCTTACTGCCTCGTAGTCCTGGTTTGGGCGGTGGATAGACACGTCGTTCATCGACGCGTCGGTATCGACGTCGTCGGGCTGCGGAGGCGCCATATTCGAGCAAGGCAGTTTTCAGCAAGGACAAAACGTAAGAATACGTCCAGAGACCAAGATAGAAGACCCTCAAAAGCAGGAAAGTCGCGAAGAGCAAGAGAAGGGGAGATGTCGTAGGTCGCCCCCGCCACACTTTACGCGTTCGTACACGCGCTCTCGTTGAATCGCGACCGTGGCGTGCGCAGCGTCGTCGATTGCGCAGAATACCAAGCTTGATGATAGGCGCGTGGCAACGGAAGAAGGTGGCCGATTGCAATGTTGCCGGTGGTGGTTTTGTTGGGAAGAAAAAACGTGGGGAGAGAGAAAAACGAGTCGAGAAGTAGGCAAGAGCAGGGAGAAGACGCTCCTGCCGTTCGACACGACTAACACTAGATTGGACAAAATTTACTAAGGGTCGCGGGCGCGCGCATCAGCGATCATCTGGCCAATCAGCAGCAGACGTGATGACTAACCCGGTACGCAAGAAAATTTGCCCGACGGCGGCGTCACTGATGGCAACTAACCACTCCACCGGAAAGAGAGAATTTGCCAGAAACCCAGGATCAACAACCCAACAACAGGCGTGCACATCGCTCCTACTCGAGCGCACATTTTGGACTTCGTCTGGCCTTGTGGCCATTCAATAAAAAGGCCATACCTGCGGACATACCATTCCCACGCTGCGATCTATCGGCATCGCCCTCCTCGCGCCCAACAGACGCCACCCACCAAACATTCTTCAGCGGATTACGTGTCGCACGCACACCATGAACCACGGCACAGACACAACACACGAGGATCTGCTTGATGTATTTCGGGCAGCGGCACTGTCTGTCACGAAGCTCTACAAAACATCGGCATCTGCCCAGGCCAAGGCTCGGATAGATGGCTACCAGGACTGCCTCGAGGATCTGTTGGCCGTGATCGACAAAGGCGACGTGGACCTGCGGACTGTCCGATGGTGGATCACAGAGCGATTGGAAGGACGCGAGCCGATTTTGCCGACGATCGAAAGTGAGGATGAGACCGACAAGGCGGACACCGGGTCGGACACGCCGGCTGCCGGCGCCGGCACCGCCGCCGCCATGCCGGGCAGCCGCAGCGCGAAAACGGACCGACGGCTGAACACCGATGTGGCCATGCAAACGGACAATGATATGCCATCACCTGCAGCAGTGCGGCGAACAGAATCCTACACACCGCCTGCCATTTCCTGCGTGGCAACAAGGACGGGAACGCCCACGGAAATCTCGACGGCTACAACAGGTAAACCACGAACAGGAAGCGCCAAAGAGCTCGTCACGACAGGGGCAGAAACAGCAGCAGCAGTAGTACCGACGACGATTCCTGCAGCAGCAGCAACAACAGCATCGGCAGTGCCCAACGCCCCCGAGTCCACCACGGCGATGGCGGAACCCGCCGAGGTGGTAGTACCGATGCAGGATGTCTTTACCTTCCGCTCGCCAATGCCATACCCGCCGTCCGAGTCGTACCTTGAGTTGGCCAACCTCGACCTGTCCGACAAGCGGGCGCCGCCATCGGATTCGGGCTCCAGCACTGCGGGCTCCTTGCCCTCGACCTCGACCACGTCGCCGTCATCGACTCGGCCCTTCCGCGTGCGGCACACTGCGGCAAGATCCGGCCTACGGGCCACTACGATGCCGCGCCACAGCCGCAATGCCGCCGGCCAGAAGCGCAAGCTCAATTTCGACGAGATTTTTGATATGGCCAGCATCAAAGACGTGTTTGGCCGCGGCGGCAACAAGCGGTCCCGGCAGACATAGGCCACGAATTAAGGGGCACAAAGGACGGACGGCCCCTTGCAAAAGGGGCCGGGAGTTGCATACCGGAAGCATATTTTCTTGCGGTATAGTTGTGTTGTCTTGGGTTTCGTGCATTTCCGTACTGGCGCATACGGCCGCATGGCGGGGCAGGGTTTTCTAGCATAGCGTGGTGTGTAGTTAGACAACGACATAATTCTTCTGTGTCTCCGTTCACCGAACTGATAACGCTCCAGCGGCTGTAGTGGGGTTCCACCACCCCTGTAGCGCATGTGGTGCAATACGCGTCCTGTGCTATCTCGGGTTTTGGGGGCCTCCCATTCAGCTACGAGGAAGATATGCTGTGCATGGTTTCCAGGATATTTATTTCACTCGTAGACCGCATAAGAAGCGCCCAACTTTCTACTGTACCCTTTAATTGCCGTATTGCCTTGACCGCCATGACAAACACCGCCGACGAGTGTACCAGCCTCCTTGGCGTCCATGCTGCAACGGCCTCGGTTCCTGAACCGCCGCTGTCAGCCGAACGAGGCTGGCACCGGCCGCCGTGGCTGCGCCGCTGGCGCCAGCAGTCCCAGCACTACCTCGAGTCCAAAGAGAAGCACTACCTGATCCTCGCCCTGGTCTCCGTTGACGTCGCAGCCATCCTGGCTGAGATCCTCGTGTCGCTGGTGGCCTGCGACCTGGACAAGGCTGGCGAGGACCTGCCGTGGCTCGAGCACGTCGTGGACGTTTCCAAGATGTGTGGGCTGGTCATCAGCAGCCTCTTTCTCGCCGAGCTCGTGGCGTCTGTATGGGCATTTGGCTTTGGGTACGTTCTCCCCATCCGTCGTTGCTCCTCTTCTTTCTGTTCAGCAGCTCACCGGCCAGATTCTTTGCCTCGTGGTTTCACTGTTTCGACGCGTTTGTTATCCTCGTCAGTTTCGTCGTCGATGTGCTCGCTCACGGCGTCCTCGAGGAAATCGCGTCGCTCGTCGTTGTGCTGCGCCTGTGGCGCATGGTCAAGATCGTCGAGGAAATGAGTGTCGGCGCATCCGAGCAGATGGAGGAGCTCGAGGCCCAGGTCGGCAAACTCGAACTAGATGCCGAGGCGCTGCAGCACCGCAACGCGGCACTGGAGCAGCAGAACCGCATGCTCATACGGCGCCTCGACGCACATGGCCTGCGAGGCCTCCCAAACCCCAATGGGCCACTGATACCGGGGGAGTGATGCCGCGATGGCCTTCGACGGAAGCCTAAATGTTTTTTGTACAATTTTCGCTAGAATGACCCATGACTTTGTTTTTATAGCTTCTCCCGGCGCCTAGGATACTGTCGACCACAATGTGAAAGCAAGCTCCGAACTCTCCTCAGTCGTCGAGGATGTTGTCGTCAATATCCAGATCCAGCGCCGCAATAATATCGTCGTCGGCCACTGGCTTGTGCAGCAGTGGCAGCCCGTTCTTGGTCGGCCGCTGCTGGAGCTTGGCTAGGTGAGGCAGCAGCAGGCCGTTGCCGCTCGTCTTCTGTGCACCGAGCCGCGGCGTGGACCCATCGGCCGGCGTGCTGGCGCCACTCGGCGCCTGGCTCCCAGCCCGGCTGTTGGCCTTCTTGCTGTCCGGCGTTCCGGCTTCGGTGACATCGTGCACAAACTTCGCACGCGTCTTGACCCGCCGCGAGTGGTCCTCTTCGACATCCTCGCCACGCTCGATGCGCCGCTCAATGTCCCGCGCCTTTCGGCGCTCGCGCAGTTGCGCGTTGCGCACCGCCTCGGCGTTGCGCCGCCGGTTCTCTGCATTCAGCATAGCCAGACGCTCCTGCTGCGACGGCCCACTGTTCGCCGCCTTGTTCGCCGTTGGCGTCAGCGACGTCTTAAACGCCAAGCGCGGCGTCTCCAGGTGGTCCAGCTCCTCCTGCAGCTGCTTCACGCGCTCCGTGTTGCCCAGGACCTTGGCCTCTTTGATAGCGTGCTCGAGCCGCATCCGGTCCACACCGCTGAACCGACTCTTCAGATCCTGCTGGCGCTTAACCTTCTCCAGAAGCTCTTGCTCTGTCCACTGGCGTCCGATCAGCTTGTTGATGTCATCCGCCTTGTTCAAAAGAGTTCCCTTCTTGGGCACATTCACGCCGTCCGCTTGGCAAACTCTCTGGTAGCGATTCCACTCAGCCTGAGAGCAGGTCAACTGTTAGTTTTCTGCCTGTAACGAGTGGCCAAACCCACAGTTTCTATAGGAGGCAACCAAAACTCACCTCCGTAAACGGGCTATCCGAGCACGATATGAAAGGCCATTCCTTTTGCGCCTTCCCATGCGCTGCCAGGGCGTACTGGTCAGTGACGATTGTCTGCCCCTGCAGGCCGGTAATCGCGTACGGCCGTCCTTTGGTAAAACCTGTCTTGGGTTAGAGACACCAATCTGTGTGCAGGTTGTAGCCAGAACGAGAGCACCCACCTTTAATGATGGCCATGCGGTAGACGGGCTCCCGCGTTTCTGGGTCCGGCCCAATGGATATCCGCACAAAGCAGCCCGTTATGGCTGCTTCGAAACCCGGATAGAAGCACACCTGGCTGAAGCGGCTTCGGCTCAAGCGCACCCGTTCGACATCACGCAGTTCGGTGACCTGAACCGCCTTAGGCTCGGGAGAGTGCGTCTTGCGCGATGTCTTCGCCCATTCCACGTCGCTGTCGTCATCCCCATCGTCATCGTCCGAACGCCCGCCATACCCGCCCCGAGACGAGGGCCGATCCTTTTGCCGCTCGCGGTCTTCCTCCCGTCGCCGGTTGCGCTCGTTTTTCTCGGCCCGGCGGTTCTTGAGCGTGTCCATGGCCGAGTGCGCCTCGCCCGCCTTGGTCCGCGCACGCGACGCTTTCCGCTGGCTCCCATCGTCGAGATCGGCTGTGCTGGCAGAACGCTTCTTGCGCTGTTCATCGTTGCTAACGAGTTGACGCAGAAGCTTATTCTGGTGGATGCGATCCTTCTCCTGCGCACGCTCGGCCAGGATCTGCTCACGGTCAACTTCGCGCATGCTCATGATCTCCTCCTTCTCCTCGTGGCTGGCAAAAAGACCGTCGACAGGATACTTGTTCTCGTCGTCATCGTCGTCATGGCCAGCTGCGCCACCACGCGCCCGCTTGGTAGGCGCATAGTCCTCGGCATCGGAATCGGACTCGTCCATCGGTGCAGACTGCAGGGAGCTGGGTGTGGATGGCTGGGATCTATGTCGCATAAAACAACCGAGGTCAGCGACATGTGTCGGGGGAAAGGAGCAAGGGCGCGCAAACACTACTCACGCCTCTCCTTCTTCCTCCTCCTCGTCAACCTCCTCTGACCGTGCCCGCCGTTTCGCCTTCTTGGAAGCAGGCGCTTTCTTAGACGCCTGGCTCTTAGCAGCTGACGAAGACGCGCCGCCCCGTGAAACCGATCGCGACTCTGATCCGCTTCGGCTGGCGTTCATCGGCGTGACCTCATCATCACTTCCACTGTCGCCGCCGGCCAGAGCAAGCAGCTCATCATCGACATCCGACATATTGAAGCGGTCACGGTTGGTCCGTTTGTAATTATGGAAATAGAAGCGGTGTTGAGAAGAGTGAATGCGGTCGCATCCGTGGTTGGTCGCGTTTGTGTCACTGTCGGGTGGGGAAACGAATGGACGTGAGCGTATGGTATGACTGTGAATTAGCAGTGAGGCTGATGGGAGAGTAGCCAATGATCAATAAAACGAAGAATGCGAAGAGGGATGAAAATGAGGTTGACAAAATAGACGTGTTGGATGAATGCGGCGCGCGCTCTTTGGTGCAGGCCGGAGAACGGTGATACAATGTTCCGTTTCGCAGCAGCTGGTGTCGAATAGTGGGGCATCGATCCGACGCGGACAATGGGCCTCTTCTAGAGCATTCGTCTCGAGTTAACCTTGCGCATCGACGTGCTTGGCTTGTTTTTCTTATTGCGTTCTTGTATTCATTCGAAGCTTGGTCAAGGCAAATTTACGACATAATGGCCGAGGTTCAGTTTGCAAAGACGTTCCTGGCGGCTCTCGACAGCCGTCCGATCAAACTCCCGGCCGACTATGTCGAGGACCCCCGCGGTTATCCCGCACGGCCACCCGTAAGTGACATGCCTTTGTTCCGTTCATACAGGTCTCCTTTTGCAGATTAAAGCTGACCGGGTTTCAGTACATTCTCCCGCGCATGCCCCGGCCCTTGCGCAAGTCGACCGACGCCACCCCCGCATCAGGAAGCCCTGGCAGCACCGTGCCCGGCCAGGAATTCAGCGCCTCCGTTTCCGTGCGCTCACTTCACCGCAACCCAAACCCCCTTGATGTGGATGATGTAGCCGGTCGGCCGCTGCCACTGGCGACGACGTCGCTGCTGGACGTGCGCACCCTCCTAGCCGAACGCTCGGGTGTGCCGCTGAACAAGCTGCGGCTCCTGTATCAGAAGAAGCCAGTCGCCGACAGCAAGGTGCTGCAGGATCTGGTAGGAGCTGATTCCGCAGCTGCAACAAAATCGCCGCTCAAGATCGAGCTTGGCGTAATGGTGGTTGGTGGTGCCGCGACAGTCGCGGCGGCGGCGGCAGAAGCGGCGGCAGCCGAAGCGGCAACAGCAAAAGCTACGCCGGCGGCAGAGACAGAAGCGAAGGGCGCTACGACCACAGCAGAGGCAATGGATACAGTGCAATCGCCTGCCCAGCCAAGTGGTGTCGAGAGCCCGGCGTTCTGGGACGATCTCCGCGGGTTTCTGGTGCAGCGGCTACCCGACAGCAAGCAGGCTGACGAGGCGTTTAGCCTGTTTCTAAGGGCCTGGGAAAATCGGGAGGACTGACACCAATGACAGAAAATAAAATTGTTGCATGAAATGAAACACCCCAGCAAGAAGCAGCGTTGAACCCCTATATATGAAAACAGACACCCAGCAGAAAAGAGCTTCTGTCTCCTATCGATCTGGCCATTTCTCCTCAACCATGCATCATCAATTTCTCCTGCCATGTGCCCGAAACGTAGCGATTCCTCTTCGTGTTCCGATGTAGAGTCTTTCCTCGTCAAACCGCGATTTCCACCCGTCAATCCCGTCGGAACAGTTTATAAAGGGTTCAAATTCTCGTATCGGGAGCGTTTTGCACTGGTTCACTGAGCGCCTCGACCCCCCTCTTTCTCCTTTTTTTTCTTTTTTGATTTATCGTGGGTAGGATTTCGTATCGCATACATATCGCCGAGGTCCAGTTTCGGGGCGTTGATAGCGCACTCTCATCTAAGCCAGGCCCTTGCTGACGGTCTTGAGAACCGACTCGTACTCAATATCGTCCTCGTCGTTCGCCTGCAGCTCGACAGCAATACCAGTCAGGGCGCGCTTGAGGGCATCCTTGGACGAGGCGTACAGCATCTTCGGCTTGATCGGCGCATCATCCGGCGACCACGCAATGAAGGTCAACTTGTTCCTAAAAAAACGACGGTGTCAGTGTGCCGATCGATGCTTAAGAAAAAGAAGGGGGGTGTACATACCGCACACCCTCGCCGGACGCAAGGTTGTACTCGAAGTCGTAGACAGCGAACCGCGGGCCCTTTCCGACGGCACCCTATGAGGACAAAGTCAGCAGAGAACGTTTTGACGCCCGTCGAAGCTTGCTTTTCATCAGCGGGATATTACGAAAGCCTACCGTCTTGCTCGTGCTCGTCGCAGAGACCAGCTTTGTGCGGAAGGGCTCCCACTCCTTCTCGTTGGAGGTCTCCTCAATGACAATCTCCTTGTCGTCGTCGGACACCTTGAAGATGATGTACTTGTACTTTTTGCTGAGCTTGAGCTCGTTGTACGCAGTCACGCAGTCCTGCGCGACGGAAGCACTGGGCGGCAAGTTAGCGGCGCTGAAATATTGATGACAGCAGAAGGCTGCGGCTGCATTGCGATGCGGCTGGGAGGCGCTGTTCAGCCAAGCGCCACGATGCGCCGCCACTGCGATATGCAGAAGCTTACCCAGATCTAGACTGTTGGGATAGGTCAGCATAATGATGCAACATCCGGAAGCTCAGGCAGAAGCGCAAATAATGCGAGGCGCCACGACAAGCTCTGAGGGTCAACATACCATTGTGGAGGTTTCGGGGGGGGGGGAGGGGAGCTGTGTGCTGTAGGGTGTTTCGAGGGCGTGTTAATAGGAGCGAGCTAGAGGAAGGAACGCAGAAGGTCAGTAATTGAGCGACAAGTGAGCTTTATGCTGTCTTCTTGCGACCGAGCTGATCGAGACCTGGGCCGGCGACGATGTCCGGCTTGGGGTTGAAGAAAAAGGTAGGGAGGGGAACGGTAAATAGCGGGGGAGAAGCTGAGACAAAAGAACCAAAGTCCAGAGAGAGGGGAATGGCGCAGAACACGAGAGATCAGGAAACACAGAAAGGTACACCCATACCGAAAAGACGCTGTAGAACAGTGATTGTGAAGGCGGAGACGGTGGATGGATTGGGTACGAAGAAGGGAGAAGGAGAGGAAACGGAACAGAAACAGGAAACTAGCGGTGCGGAAGAGAAGGAGAGAAAAGAGACTAAAGGAGGTAAGAGCGAGACGGAAGGAGGGGCTGTGCATCTTCCGAGGAGAGGCTAACAGCGCAGTAAATAGCGACACAGAGCGCCAGCGAAAGAGGGCCACCCCCACCATCCACTGAAGCGGTGCCTGTAGAGCTTACGTGCCGGCGGGGTTGGCCTGGCGATAGACGCGTATTGGCGTGACATCTTACAGCAGGCAACGATTGCATGAAAGGAGGCTCCGATTTGACATCACCAGGCTGCCAGTTTTTGAGCTTTGTCTTCGCTTGTCATTTTCTTTCTATTTTTATCATTTTCTTCTGCCTTTTCAACTGAACTTTTTTAGTCTAGAGGATGAAAGGTATATGGGGTAGAGGGGAGATGTATACGCCAGATGAAAAAAAAAAGAAAAAAAAAAAAGAACAAATCATACACATGATAGGAGTTGGCCATCGAAAAGACGCCGCCTGCGCCATACCCCCCCTTTTTTTTTAAAAAAAAAGAAACAAAAAACTCCGGAACAGCAGACGGGATGAGCAGCGTGAACCGCGTTCTCTCTGCCTGTCCTTCCCTTTTTTCTCTCTTTTCCCAGCCCAGAGACCAGCAGGACCACGCAGACCAAATCCAACCCATGCCGGAGCATAAACGCACGCGTGCGCAATGCTTTCATATGTTTATACAAAAACGGGGGCTTCGGCTTCGTTTTTCCTTCCTTACATCATGCCACCCATGCCGCCCATGCCGCCCATGCCGCCCATGCCACCCATGCCGGCCGCCGGGCCCTTCTCCTCAGGCGCATCCACAATGGCGACCTCGGTCGTACCCAGCAGCGACGCCACGCCGCTGGCGTCCGTCAGACCCGTGCGCACCACCTTGAAGGGGTCAAGGATACCGGCCTGGATCATGTCGACGTACTCGCCCTTGGCGCTGTCGAATCCCTTGTTGAAGTCGTTGCCGTACTCGTCCTGCAGCTTGCCGATGATGACCGAGCCCTCCAGGCCGGCGTTCTCGACAATCGTCCGTGCCGGGCGCGTGATGGCCTTCTTAACGATGCTAACGCCCAGCTGCTGGTCGAAGTTGGCCGGCTTCAGGTCGTTCAGCGCCTGCGACGACGCCTTGATCAGAGCCGTGCCACCACCCGGCAGAATGCCCTCCTCGACGGCCGCGCGCGTCGCGTTCAGCGCATCCACGAACCGGTCCTTCTTCTCGCCGACCTCAACCTCGCTCGAGCCACCGACCTTGATGACGGCGACACCGCCCGACAGCTTAGCCAGGCGCTCCTGCAACTTCTCCTTCTCGTAATCGGACGTCGTCGGGTCGTTCATGACGCCGCGGATCTGCTCGCACCGCTGGGCAATCGAGTCCTTGCTGCCCTCGCCGTTCAGCATGATGGTGTCCTCCTTGGTGATCGTAATCGAGCCCACCGAGCCGAGCATGTCCACCGTCGCCTTCTCCAGCTTGACATCCAGCTCATCCGTGAAGACAACACCGTTGCTCAGGATGGCAATGTCGCCCAGGATCGACTTGCGGTTGTCGCCGAAGCCGGGCGCCTTGACCGCCGCAACCTGCAGCTGACCGCGCAGCTTGTTCAGGATGCACACCGCCAGGGCCTCGCCGTCAATGTCCTCGGCAATGATCACAAGCGGCCGGCGCAGCTGCGTCGAGATCTCCAGCGCCGGGATGATGTCCTGCACCGCCGAGATCTTCTTCTCCGACAGCAGCAGCAGCGGCTTCTCGAACTCAACCTTCTGCGACTTGGCGTCCGTAATGAAGTACGGCGACACGAAGCCACGGTCGAAGCGCATGCCCTCGGTCACCTCCAGCTCGTCGTTGACCAGCTTGCCCTCCTTGACCGTGATCACACCCTCCTTGCCGACCTTCTCCATGGCGTTGGCGATCAGGGCGCCAATGTGAGTGTCACCGTTGGCGCTGATCGTCGCGACCTGGGCAATCTCAGCGCTGGTCGTGATGTCGCGCTTGTTCTCCTGCAGGTACTCCACAACAGCCTCGACGGCCGACTGGATACCGCGGCGCAGGTCCATCGGGTTGCAGCCAGCCGCAACGTTCTTGACCGTCTCGGAGAAGATGCCGCGGGCCAGCACCGTAGCCGTGGTGGTACCGTCACCGGCAACCTCGTTCGTCTTGGAGGCAACGTCCTGGAGAAGCTTGGCGCCGAGGTTCTCGAACTTGTCCTTCAGGGTAATGGCACGTGCAACCGTCACACCGTCTACAAGCAGTCAGTATAAGACGCCGGACCGAGCGGAACAAGAGGAATTGCAAAGGCTTACCCTTGGTGATCTTGGGCGACCCGAAGCTCGACTCGATCAGGACGTTGCGGCCCTTGGGGCCGAGAGTTGTTGCCACAGCCTTTGCCAGAGTCTCGACACCGGCGAGCAGGGCGGCACGGCCCTCGACGCCGAATTTTAACTCCTGCCTCGGGTCAGCAAGCAAGTATATAGGGAAGCCAGCAGGCTTATGGCTTTGTCCGGCATGTATGACCAACCTTGTGCGCAAACCGGCGCTGCTGCATGGCGAAGCCGGTCGACGGCCGCAGGCCGCTAGAAGCCGCCGAGAGCGCCGAGGCCCTTGTCCGGGCAGTCAGAGCACGCTGCATTGTGAAGTGGGGTGGTAGTCTGAGCTGGGAGAGGCGTGGAGGGAGGAGCGGAGGTCTGTAGAACACAGAGAGGGAGAAAGAAAAGAGAGAGAGAGAGGTCAGAGAGGAAGAGGCGGGAGAGAGCAATAGAAAAAGGTGAGAGAAAATTCTGGAGAAGCTTCGGCTTGGTGGAAAAGAATCAAAAAGAAAAAAAAGCAAAAAACGGTCATTGGCGGCGACAGATCGATTTAGTCCAAAAGCAGTTTAGCGACCTGCTCTGGACGTCTTCCCCAATGCCGCTGCTGCCTTCTATTCCATTCTATGGTTCGCTATAATATGGGGTCGAGAACCCCCCATTGCCGCGCCACAGTTCAGCCACAGGCACCTGGCAGTCCTGGCAACCAACCCAAAACGGCAACCAACGTAAACATGCCAGTCGTTGATGAGGGGCCACAACTACGCAATACACTGCCTGCTGCCCACGGCTGCCACATCCTACGCAGCCGCAACAATTTTCGTCGCTGTTCTCCTGGGCCACCTCTTGACACTTCTCTTTTCCTTTTTATTTCTCCGTGCATATTTTTCTTCCTGCTGCCAACTAGGCCACATTCACAATGGCTTCGCTTTTGACGACAGTGTAAGGCCTGTCTGATGTCTCCAGTTTCTGCTTTACGACTTTCTTTGACTAAATTCCGTCTTTTTTCTTTGACAGAAACCAACGGACACGCAACCAGTTCCGGCCCCGGGCTCCTGGAAAGGGTGGCAGCACCAGCTACCAGTTGCGACAGTATGCGGAGGCCACGCTTGGCGGCGGCAGTTTGCGCAAGATCGTCAAGCTCCCGGAGGGCGAAGATGAGAACGAGTGGCTAGCAGTGAACAGTGAGCACGACCGAGTTGCTTGCTACCTTTTTATTTCCCCTGCTAACCGTCTGCAGTGGTCGATTTCTACAACCAGATCAACCTGCTGTATGGTGCGATTACCGAGTTCTGCTCGCCGCAGTCCTGCCCGGAAATGAAGGCGACCGACGAATTTGAGTACCTGTGGCAGGACAATGAGAACTACAAGAAACCGACCAAGATGCCTGCACCCGCATACATCGAGCAGCTCATGACCTGGGTTCAGAGCAACATCGATAACGAGGCAGTGCTTCCCAGCCGCATCGGAGTGCCGTTCCCGAAGAACTTCCTCTCCATCATGAAGCAGCTATTCAAGCGCATGTACCGCGTGTACGCCCACATCTACTGCCACCACTATCCCGTCATTCGCGAGCTGGGGCTTGAGCCGCACCTGAACACAAGCTTCAAGCAGTACGTCCTTTTTATCGACGAGCACAACCTAGCGAGCGGCAAGGACTTCTGGGGCCCGCTGGGCGATCTCGTGGAGAGCATGCTGCGGAGCGACTAGAAGGTGGAGGAAGGAGACATAGACGCTCCCTGTTGTTCCCTGATTGCTGCGTTGGGACGCGCGCACGAACACACGCCTTTCTTGGCATGCTGTTATGTATTCTAGGTTTCGATGCGTTGCTTACTTGGCGTTTTTCTCTGCTTTTTTTCTGTTTAATTCTCGGCGGACGGAAGGGACATGGTACAGATACACAAATGAATCGCACCGGTGAGCCCGGTATCTTTCTTCAACGGCTGGCTTCTTCCTGTTTCCTGGGCGAAGGCGCATTCCGGATATGTGAATAAATAAATTATGCACATATCCACCAATAGCTGGCGTGCGTGATTTTCAGGGCGCGCTCTCGAGCCGGTCGGCTTGCCTCAGGCAGAAACGCGTAGCCGAGCTAATTTTCGAAGCGGTTCCTTCCACCCAGTCCCGAGAAGCTTTCGTTCCTATTTTCCGGTTTTAATTTTCCCACGGAACTCCCCCCCTTGCAACCACACCGACCACCAACCCTTCGAAGAGGCCGCGAACTGCTCCATTGCCCTCCCGTCCATCGTCTCTTCGGTTCCGAGCCTATCCGACAACTTTTTTTCACCCTCTCCCTCCCTCCACCACCACGATGCTGTCGAGACAAGCAATGCTGGCGGCCCGTACGGCGGCCGCCTCCTCGTCCCGCCGGTCCGTTGTTGCTGCGACGCCGATGCTGGCCCGCGGCTTCGCGGCGGCTGCCCCTGCTGCCCCGGCGGCTGCGGACGTGAAGCCCCCGATTTCGCTCTTTGGCCTGGACGGCACCTATGCGACGGCTCTGGTGTGTATTTATTCCCTCGGGGGATCTGTTTTTCTTGGCGCCATCGACCAATTCGCGCGACTCGGCTGCCTCGCGTTTCCTTTCGTCGTTGCTAACCCAATGTTTGCGTTTAGTACACGGCTGCCGTGAAGACCAAGACCCTTGATCCGACGGCCAAGACGGTGGAGGCGCTCGGCGCGCTGCTGCGCAAGGACGCGAAGCTGGCGACGATCCTGGCGACGCCGACGCTGGCGGCCGGCGACAAGTCGCAGATTGTGGCGGAGCTGCAGAAGGCGACGGGCAGCGCGAACCAGGCGACGGTGAAGAACTTCCTCGAGGCGCTGGCCGAGAACAACCGGCTGGGCCTGCTGCCGGAGATTGTCGAGCAGTTCTCCCTGCTGCTGCGGGCTGCGCAGGGCGAGGTCGAGATGGTGGTGACGAGCGCGACGCCGCTCGACTCCAAGACGCTGTCGCGGCTCGAGACGGCCGTGGCCAAGTCGGCCTTTGTCGGCGCCGGCAAGAAGCTCAAGGTCACCAACAAGGTCAACGCCGACATCCTGGGCGGCCTCGTTGTCGAGATCGGCGACCGGACCATCGACCTCAGCGTCTCGGCGCGCGTGGCCAAGCTGAACAAGCTCCTGACGGACAACCTGTAAAGGATCGGACAAAAGGGAGAAGGAAGAAAGGAAGAGGGGGTTTGACAACGGAACACGGAAAGAGAATCTAAAGAACCTCTTTTCCACCATATGAAGGGCGTGTTCCCAACATCCTCGCCTTTTGTTTTGTATATACATGTATTTTTTTCCCCCGCTGCAGAAGAGTATGGCAGGGTTGGGCGGAGATGCGGAGTGCATGAAGAAGCCAGAATAAAAAACACAATGCCAAAATCACGAGGATAGGTTTCATTTATCTTCTATCTTCTCGGATCCCGTTTTTTGTCTGCCTACTTGTAACATCTATTTTCTTTGTCTCGCGCGTGTATCCTGCGGTGTTGCTCTTTGTCCAGAAAAAGAAAAGGAAAAAAAAAAAAAGAAACCAAGGAAATAATATACCTTCTCTCTACTCCTTGTCTACCTGTGCCTCGAATTCATCTCCGTGCTCATAGCCGTTGAGGCTCTGGGCACTCTTGATCCGCTGCAGCTGGTCTGCAATGTACCGGTGCAGGTGGCTGTCCGCCTCAGCCCGCTGCCGCATCCGCTCCGGGTCATTGTGTCCGTAGACCGATCCGCTGCGCGATAAACTGCGCCGAGGACGCTCCCGCATCATGGTGCTGTCGTCGCCGTTTGCGTCAATTGCCCCGTTAGTTTCCTCCTCGTCTTCGTCGTCTCCGTTTGGCCCAATGGTGAAGTCGCTGCGGGCGCCCAACGACCGCGCCGTGGACGACCGGCGCAGCATGCTCGGCCGCGTCGAAGTAACCGATGCGGCAGACATTGCCGAGGACATGCCTGTCGCTGGGTGTGGTGTGCCGACCTTGTCATAGCGGTGCATGACATCGTCAAAATAGTGGTTCATGCCTGCGGCCGGCGTGCGCGGCGTCTGGGGCAGGCGACAGGTAACGCCTGTATCGTGGATCATGCGAGCAAGAAGACTTGTCCAGCCGCACTGGTGCGTGGCGCCAAGGCCGCGGCCAGTGTCGCCATCGAAGTACTCGTAAAACCAGAGGTGGTCCTTCCACAGAGGGTCGAAGTCAAGCAGGTCGTTTCCGGCATTGATACTGCGGCGGCCGTCGTCTCCGCGAGCATACAGGTGCTGCAGACGGTGCTGCAGCTCCTCCGAAACGTGGCCCAGGTGCATGTAGTCACCGGAGCCGACAGGACACTCAACCTGCAAGGTGTCGCCGAAGAAAAGGTAAAAGCGCTGCAAGGACTCAACCAGCAAGTAGTTGACACAAATCCACACAGGTCCACGCCAGTTGCTGTTGCCGCCGAACAGACCGCTGTCGGAGTCGCCCGGAATGTACCCGACGGAAAACCGCTGGCCGTTAACATCCATGGAGTACGGGTGTTCCTTGTGGTATTTGGACAGCGAGCGGACACCGTGGGGGCTGAAGAACTCGTCCTCATCCAGCATGCGCTTCAAAAGACGCTCGAGGCGCTCCTTGCTGACAATGGAGAGCAGGATACGGTCACCCTTGCCGCGTTTGCGGATGGAAGCCATGTTGCGCTCGGCTACATCACAGCGGTGGGTGACGAACCACTCGACACGGCGTTTGAAGCTGGGCAGACGGTTAAGCAGCTCAGGCTCGAGCGTGAGGGTGGCGTACATGGGAATCAGGCCGACGAGCGAGCGCACAGGCAGCTGCTGGATGTAGGGGCCACCCCACGAGATGGCGTCATAGTAGAAACCGTCTTCGTCGTTCCACAGAGATGCTTCGTCCTTCTGGCCCATGCGAAAAGTCATGGCGTCGCTGATGAGGATAAAGTGCTCGAAGAACTTGGTGGCCATGTCCTCGTAGATACGGCGGTACTTGGCCAGCTCGAGACAGATGTTGAGCATGCACAGGCAGTAAAAGGCCATCCACCCCGTGCTGTCTGCCTGCTCGAGGACGCCACCCGTGGGCAGCGGCTCGGAACGGTTGAACAGGCCAATGTTGTCCAGACCGAGGAAGCCACCTTCGAAGACATTCTTCCCGTCGTGGTCCTTGCGGTTGACCCACCAAGTGAAGTTTAGGAGCAGTTTCTGGAAGACGCGCTCAAGAAAGTCGAGATCCTGGCGGCCGTACATCTTACGCTCGATCTTGAAGACGCGGAAGGTCGCCCACGCGTGCACAGGGGGGTTGACGTCGCCAAAGTTCCACTCGTAGGCGGGCAGCTGGCCGTTGGGATGGCAGTACCACTCGCGGGTGTAGAGATCGAGTTGCTTCTTGGCAAACTCGGGGTCGATCATGGCAAGCGGAATGCAGTGGAAGCTCGAATCCCAAGCGGCGAAAAAGGGGTATTCCCAGGAGTCAGGCATGGAGAGGATGTCATCGCAGTGCATGTGCTTCCACTGGCTGTTGCGCAGGGCTTTGCGGCCGGGTGGCGGCGGCGGCTGGGTGGGATCGCCGTTGGCCCATTGGTCCCAGATGAAGAGATAGTGCTGCTTGCACCACATCATGCCCGCAAGAGCCTGGCGCTGGATGTTGCGCAGATCGTCCGCCATGGGCAATGGGCTGATGCGGTAGTAGAAGTCGTCGGCCTCTTCGCGCTTGGCATCGATGAGGTTGTCAACTTCCTCTTCGTCGAGAAAGGTCTCGTTGCGCTTTGAGAAGCGGAAACGGACGACGGCGCATTCGCCAGGAGCTACGCCACCGGCCTCAGTAAAGGCAAAGGAGGCGGCGCACTTGGTGCCGGTGCGGGCCGGGTTGACTGCGTCCTTCTCGCCGTCGACAATGTAGTGGTGGAAGGCATCCTTGACATACTCGGCCTTGTTCTCGCCACCGTAGAGCTTTTTGAAGTTGGTGTCGTTGTCGGTGAAGAGCAACTCGGGCTGGATGTCCTCGCCGCTGGGTCCAATGCTGGGCGAGGGCGCCAGCAGCAGGTAGCGCTCGCCGAGGACTGGGTGCGAGGAGCGCACACTGTTCTCGTCGTGAGCGACAATGGAAGGCTTGTCCTCGGGCTTCTCACGGCCCCATGCCCAGGTGTTGCGGAACCACAAATGCGGAATGATGTGAAGGGGGGCCGGGTCGGGACCACGATTCCAGGCAGTGACACGGAAGTAGAGAGCATCCGGATCGTCGTCCTCCTTGGCGGTTTCAATGTAGATGTCCCAGTAGCGGTCGTCTTTGAAGATGCCCGTATCAAGAATCTGGTACTCCTTGTCCTCCTTCGTACGGCGAGCGTTCTCCTTGATGAGGTCGTCGTAGGGAAACTCTTGCTGGGGGTATTTATAGAGGTACTTCATGTAGGAGTGCTAGTAAGAAGTCAGTATGGGTAACCACTTGATGGGATGGCCGAAGGCACAGCAGCGTAGCAGTAAACGTGTAAACGTACAGTCTAAGAAGTAGGGTTAGCATGCGTGGCTTGAATCTGGTGGCAATGGATTCTGCGTGTGCCACTTACCGGAGTGTTGTCTAGGTGAAAGTGAGCTTCCTTGATGCTCTCACCGTGGTTGCCCTGCGGGTTGGACAGGCCAAAGAGGCGTTCCTTGAGAAACGGACTAGCGGGGGTCAGCAAAGGAACGCGGACAGCAGAAGCAGCGGGATCACGTACTCCTTGCCGTTCCAGAAGGCAAAGGCGATGTTTTCGAGGCCATGGCTGTCGCACACGCCAGCAATGCCGTCCTCGCCCCAGCGGTATGCACGCGAGCGTGCGTGGTCATGCGGGAAGTCTAGTGCTGGAGTCAGAGGGGTGGCTGGACGCCATGGAGAAGAGCGAGGCGCGGGACGAAATGAACATACGGCTCCAAGCATCGCCGTCGTGGCTGTAGTCTTCACGAACTGTGGGGGAGGGTGGATGTCAGCAGCGGATGCATGCAGATCGTCAGCAGAGCGGGCAAGGAGAACGCACCTGTCGCCCACTGCCGCTCAGAGACGTAGGAGCCCCATTTCTTCCAGTACTTCTCCCGCTTGCGGTCTTGCTGTAGCCGCTTCTCCTCTTCGGAAAGGTACTCGTAGCCGTCGACGATGACCATGGTGGAGGGGAGGGGTGCTACCTAGGCGAACAGAAGCAATTGCAGGGCGTTGATTGAGGGTGGCTTCGGTCTAGCCTTTCCGGCTTTTGGTCCTGGTTTCCGGGGTTCGGACCTTCGCCTGGGTTTTTGTAGTTTCGTGTGTCTGCCTGCTTCTTGATTTTTTTTGTGCCTTCTTATGAGGGTTGTGGTCGTCTGTAGCTCGTGCCTGAGCTAACGAAAACGAGGAAAGAGCTATGTGTGGCTGACGGCTGCTGACGGCCTGCAGCATTGGGCGAGTGAGTTGTTTGGTCGATTGGCGCGCATAAAACAGCGGGGTGACGAGATAGCGAGAATGTTACCCATGACGTAAAGCAAAAGATAGGCCAGAAAACAAGGAAGAAGAATGCGAAGCGGAAAGAAGGAAGGAGAATAAGAATTTCAAGAAAAATGCAAGAAAAGAAAGCAAGAGGAATTAAACAATTAATTTTCTCTCCAAAAAAGAGAACTCGAACAAAAAATCGAAAAGAGCCGAGAAAAAAGCAACGCATTGCAACGTTTATTCCTTATTACCGCTAACCAGTATAAAAGAGCTCCGTGGCCCGGCTGCCACGCTGACCACCCGCTCACCAACGCCAAGGCCGAGATTGCCCACCCGCTGCCAGCTGGCGATGCCGTGCTCGCCACCCACGTCACCGAGTCCCAACTGGCCGTTCGTGTTGCTGCCCCGGACGTATACGGACCCGTTGGTGGCGAGCACAATCATATGCTCCTCGCCCACGCCCACGTCGGCAATGTCCAGGCCGTCCTCATTGGCCTCCACCCCCACGATGATCGGCACCGGATCGTCCGCCAGCTCCGGCAGCACCCGCGTCGGCCGCCCGGCGTATCCGCCCCAGCAGTACAGGTCGTCTCCTTGAGTCCGCGCGGCCAGCAGGTACCCGCCGGCGGCAAGGGCGACTACGGGGCCCGTAGGCAGGTCGTCAAGGAAGAGGACGGGCGCGGGATTGTCTGAGGAGCTATTCCTAGGAGGAGCAACAGGGCCGTTTTGTCAGCGTGTCTCTTGTTTTATAGGAACTCCGTGCGGTCAACTCTCTCACGTACCCATCCCGGCCCAGGCACTCGGGGAACCGGGGGTCGCCCCATGTAAAGACACAGCCGTCGGCTGCCAGTGCAGCGAAACCGGCATCGTATGCAACCACCTGCACAATCTTTGCGGGCACGGGGAGTTTCAGGACGGTGCCCCGAGAGTTCTTCTCCGAAAAAGTGTCAAGGCGGCTGACGAAGTAGTCGTCGACGGTCGGATACTGGAGGATTTGGCCATTGTTAAGGACTGGGCCGTCAGAAACTGAAATCGCCTTGTAGTTTTGGTAAAGAACCCCAGAACCCCAGAAAAGGAACAAACACACCTACTACCTGGCCTTTGAGATTCTCAGCATACGCGCCGTCCACAGCTCCTGTGGCGACGGCTACTGGTGGCATGCCGGCCAGCAACCGACCCTGGGATGTGGTGACTGCAACCTTGTTAGTGTTTCAGGCTTGGCTCGTCACTCGCAGACTTCATATGGTCTTATCCCGTGCCTGCTGTGTAGCTCAAATGCGGCTGCAGACTCTCAATCTTGTCGTCCTCGAGAACACAGACAAAGGCCGTGACATCTTCGGGGTCTGGGTCACCTCGGCCGGCCGCAGCAGCACCGCCGTCGGCGTGCGACCAAAACCGCAGCTGGTTCCATGCGTTGAAGCCCGCGGCATAAAGTTTCATGTCATTGGTGGGCGTTGTGGGACAGAAATGTATGTAGGGCGACCGGACAGACGGGCGTCGGGCAAGGAGGGGACGACAGTCGAGACGAGGCTGAAGTGGGGCCGCGCCTTGGGCGAGTCCACCGCCGCATTTCGACACGGCCTTGGTCGACCCGTCCTCTGCGCAGCAACAACAGACCGCCCACAATCGCACGGATGAAATGGTGCTGCCGGACACTATGGCGACGACCGGAAGCAGGCTGGGTGCTGGCCCGCCGGTTCCACGCGCCGACGCCGATACAGCCGACGATGTCCTTCTCTCGGCCTCTCGGGCTTACCAACTCGAAATGTTCGAGGAGAGTCTTCGGCGCAACATTATTGTCGCAGTATGTCTGGCTGTCTGTCTCTGACTAAACGGGAAAAGCACTGACCTTTGCAGATGGATACTGGAACTGGCAAGACGCGCATGTATGTAAGGACCGCCTTTGCTCCGTGGACGCTCTTTCTCGTCTGACCCGTTGACAGTGCCATTCTCCGGATGCGTGCCGAGCTGGACCGATCGCCTCACAAGGTGCGTGCTTCTTTTTGTCTGTGTCCCATATGCATGCTGACCCTTGCAGCGTGTTTGGTTTCTGGCGCCAACCCTGCTTCTCTGTGACCAGCAGTTCGCCGCCATTACGGCCAACATCCCGGGAGTCCAGGCCAAGATCCTCACCGGACACAGTGGCGTTGACACCTGGTCCACGCAAACCCTCTGGTATAGTGCATCTTCTTGTAGTCGAATTGTCCTTGGTTTTGACACATTGTTTAGGGACAACGCCTTGCTTAACGTCCGCCTTGTTGTCGCCACACCCCAAGTGCTCTTTGTGAGAATCTCCTAAATGGACCCTAGATACTGAGACATGGCTAACACGAGCTCCCAGCACGCCTTGACACATGGCTTTGTGAACATGGAGTCAATATCACTACTGGTGTTTGATGAGGGTGAGTTGATAACTTGGAGGGGCTCTCATGTATCTGAATCTGACAACCTTCTGCAGCACACGGCTGTGCAAAAGAGAGCCCTGGAAGCAGGATCATGAACGAGTTCTATCACCGGGACCTTCTGTACGGCAAACCACGCCCGGCCATTCTTGGACTGACAGCCAGCCCCGTGCAGGGTACGAAGCTCGATGGCCTCGAAAAGCTGGAGCAGACGCTGGACGCCATCTGCGTGGCCCCGACCATCCATCGCCGAGACCTGATGGCACACACGAACCGGCCGTTGAGCTTCCGGCACTTGTGCCCTCCATCAGACGCTCCGATAGCTACTGACGGCTCCAATCTCGCCCAGCTGCTGCAGCTGTACTATAGCACGGAAGATGCGACGCTGCACGACGAATTGCGTGATGGCCTCCAGGCTTCCGGAAAGCCGATCAAGTTTGCCCACCAGTTCGTCAAGACGTTTGCGCGCCGTGCCAGCAAGATCCACGAGGAGCTCGGGGCCTGGGCCGCAGAGTACTATGTGCACAAAGTGCTGCGGCGCTGCGCCAAGGCTGCCAAGCAGACGCCTGCCGACGCCGGTCGGCCGTACCTGACGGCCCTCCTCGGCCGGATCGAGGCCGTCCGGCCGCCGGATCCGCGGGAGGAGCAGCACCAGGCGGCGTTCTTGGCGGGACTGTCGTCCAAGGTGCAGAAGCTGGCCGACATCCTGGCTGCCTACCACGGGAAGGCCAAGCCGACCGGCATCGTTTTTGTCAAGGAGAAGCCCATGGCGGCCGTGCTGGCCCGGGTCCTGGCGGTGCACCCGCGCGTGCGGCCGCGGTTCCGGACCGCGCACGTGGTCGGCATGTCCCAGGCGTACGACAGCGGCCTCAGCGGCGTGCTGTTCCTGGCGCCCAAGGACGGGCGCAGGCCGCTGCAGCGGTTCCGCACGCGCCAGGTCAACCTGCTGGTGGCCACGAGCGTGATCGAGGAGGGCATCGACATCCCGGCGTGCAACCTGGTGGCCTGCATCGACGAGCTGACGAACCTCAAGGCCTTCATCCAGCGCCGCGGCCGCGCGCGCGACGAGAACTCGGCGCTGCACCTGCTGGTGTCCCCGTCCCCCGTCTCTGGCCGGGCGCTCTCGCTCGAGTGGGAGGCCCTCGAGGCCGAGATGAAGCGCCGCTACGAGGACAGCCTGCGGGAGATCGAGGAGGCCGCCGCTCTCGAGGCCACGTCGGAGCTGACCGACGCGCTGCTGCCGCCGCTGTGCGTGCCGGCCACCCAGGCCCGGCTGACGGCCCGCGACGCCCGGGCGCACCTGATGCACTTCTGCGCCACCATGTCGTCGGCCGCCTTTGTCGACTTCCGGCCCGTGTACATCCTGCGCCCGGACCCAGCCACCGGCCGCCTCGCCGCCGACGTACGCCTGCCCATCACTCTGCCGCCGCACCTGCGCCGCTTCCGCAGCGAGTTCCTCTGGCGCACCGAGGCCGACGCCTGCGCCGACGCCGCCCACCACGCCTACCGCGGCCTCTACGACGCCGGCCTGCTCAGCGACAACCTGCTGCCGCCCCGGCCGGCCGACGACCCCATCGCCGCCCGCAAGATCGAAGGCCGCCCGAGCCTCGTTGCCGTCCAGGCAGCCTACCGCCCCCTTGTCGAGCTCGCACAGGTCTGGGCTGCGCTGGAGGCTGCCTCGGCCAACGGCGCTTCTATGCCACCGTCGACCCGCGTCGTCTACTACCACCGGCTGCGGATCGTTAATAGCATCGGATCCGAGCTGTGCGACGCCGACATTGTTCTTCCCCGTCCCCTTCCGTGTGCCATCCCGCCCTTTTCAATATACTGGACGCCCCAGTCGCGCCAGCCATGGACCGTGACCATCTCGGCGGCGCAGAGGGTCGATTCCCAGGGCGCTGCCGATGCCGACCACACCGCCGTTCTTTTAAAAGCCGCCTTTGGGCACCGCTGGCCCATCACAAATATCCACTGCGCTGTTCGCGTTGTATGCCGCGACGAGCACCTCGCCGACCCCGAGTCGCTCACAGGGTGGCCATTCTCGCCGGATCTGTTTCCCGACACGTCCCTATACGTGTCACCCCATCTGACGCATCTCGTCCGGGATTCGGTTGGCGCGCCATTTTTCTACCAGGGCTACCTGCCGTCGAAGCCGCTGATCACTCTCGTGCGGAAGCCTTACAAGGGCTTTGAGGAGGCACCAGACGACGTGGCTTTTATCGTGGTGCGGCCGTGGCCAAAGACGGTCGGACTTCTGCAAAAGACGCCCGGTTTGGAGGGTATGGTGGATGAAAAAATAGGCCAGGATGAGGAGCAAGACGAGGACGATGACAACGACGACAACAGCAGCCCAGACGCCACCGACGTCAGCGCGGAGCCGGTCGTGGACGTGCCGCGGCACCGTCCGTATCCGCGCGTGCTCCCGGCGGCCGGCTGCACGGTAGACCGTCTGCCGATGGCGTACGTGCAGCTGGGCGCGTTGATCCCGTCGCTGACGCAGGTCGTCGAGGCACACCTGGCTGCGGCAGCGCTGCTGGACGCGACGCCCCTCGGCAAGCTGCCGCTGCGCAACAAGGCACTGGTAACGACGGCCATCAGCACGCCCAGCGCACAGCTGCCGACCAACTACGAGTATCTGGAATTTATTGGCGACTCGATGCTCAAAGTGTGCGCGACGGTGAACTGCGCTGCTCAGAGTAGGTCCCTGTGCGCCCTCTGTCTGAATATCCTTCCCCCCCCCCGTCTGACCCTTTTAGATCCCTTCGCCCCCGAAGGCCATTTGTCGCTGTTCAAGGATCGGCTGGTTGCCAACTCGCGCCTGTGCCGGGCAGCTCTCGACTTCGGCCTTGACCGGTTCATCGTATCGCGGAAATGGTCCCTGAAGGCGTGGATGAACCTGGGCGATGAGGCAGCGGATGGCGTGGGCCCGGACAAGGCAGCACCTTTGCCGGCGCACATGTCGACCAAGACGCTGGCCGATGTCGTGGAGGCGCTCATTGGCGCGTACCGCATCGACGGCGGTGACGCGGTCGCGCTGGATTGCATCCGGCTCTTCTTGCCCGACGTACCATGGATGCGGCTCGACGAGGGCCGCGACCTGCTATTCGCTGCCGCGCCCGACGTGCCGCCGTGGCAGCCGCCCCCGGCGCTCGAGACGCTGCTGGGCTACACCTTTACGAAGAAGGCGCTGTTGGCCGAGGCCATGACGCACGCGTCGACGCCCGGCGACCAGCAGGGCGGCTGCCTGGAGCGGCTCGAGTTTCTCGGCGACGCCCTGCTCGACCACATCATCGCCCAGCGCCTGCTGCGCGTCCAGGACCCCCCGCTGACGCACCAGAAGATGCACCTGCTGCGCACGACGCTCGGAAACGCCAGCTTCCTCGGCTTTGCCGCCATGGCCTTCTCCGTGCAGGAGCCGGCCACCGAGCTGGTGGGCCCCGACGGCCAGACGCGCCCGACCGTCTTTGAGATGCCGCTGTGCGCGTTTCTCAAGCACGGCGCCTCGCGCGAGATGGCCCTCGCCCAGCAGGCCACGGCCGCACGTTTTACCGCGCTGCGCAAGCCGCTGCTCGACGCCCTCTGGAACGGGGACACGTACCCGTGGGTGTTGCTGGGACAGCTGCACGCCGAGAAGCTGTACTCGGACGTCGTTGAGGCGGTGCTGGGCGCCATCTGGGTCGACTCCGGGTCGCTGGCACCGGTCGAGGCGGTGCTGGAGCGTATGGGCATTCTGTCGTATCTGCAGCGCGCGCTGGACGAGGACATCCATCTTTTGCATCCCAAGGAGGAGCTGGGAATGCTGTCAGGCAGCAGCAAGGTCCGGTATGAGAGCACCAACACGGCAGCGGGTGCAGCGGCAGATGACGCCAAGACCAGCGGAACAAGCCCCGACCACAGCGACAGTGACAGCGACAGCGACGATGATGAGGACGAACTCATGCAAGAGGATCAGGCCACCGCAGGGCCTGTCGTCTACGGCTGTCGGCTGTTTATCGACGGGAAATGTGTGGCCGAGATCCACGACGGCATCTCCAACGAGGATGCGCAGACGCGGGCGGCAGACCACGCCGTCAAGATGTTCAAGGCAGCAAGGAGTTAAGACGTCGCAATTTCACGTATACCATGATGTTGGATGTATCCTAATACATAGAACAGAACACGATGGAGTCGAGGTCCCTGGAATCTGCACGTGATTATGACTAATATGACAAGTAGCGCCGTAACGCCGAAAGCAGCAAGCTGCACCTCCAGCTTCCCCCTCCCCTTGCCCAGCATCTAAGCCTTCCATCCTTCTCGATTTCGATCCTTTTTCTTCCTTCAGGGCTGCCCCTGGATACGCGACACTCTTCTCTTTCTCGACGAAATCCCTTCCCCAATGCAGCTGCCACGCCGATGACCTGTGCCGCGCTGTCTGTTTTGCCGTCCCCCCCGTCCCTGTTTCGGCCTCTTGCTGGGGGAACAACAGCTCATCGTGCCAGCCGTGGTCGGTGCAGCCGACTGCCGGCGCCGCGCATCGTCTAACGCAGGCCACCATGGCGCCCGACCTGGGCCTGGGCTTGGGCCTGGGCGGTGGTGGCGGCGGCTTCTTCGCGTCGGCCGACGCGGGCCGCGTGCCCAGCAACAGCAACATCCGCGTCTTCGTGCGCTGGTACGAGCCAGCCGTGTTCTCCGGCGACGACGTGCGCTGCCGCATCACCTTTAGCAACGTTGCCGATCCCGTACAGGAACAGCAACAGCGCCCTCAGCAACAAGCGTCCGCCTTGCTCTCCCCATCCGCGTCCCAGCACCAGCATCAGCAGTCGTCCTCGTCCGCGTCCGAGGCCCACCGCCGCATTTCCAACGGCTACAGCGTCGATCGAACTCGCTTCGGCCCATCACAATCTCCAGCTGCATCTTCCTCGTCCCCATCCACGCTCGCACCGCCGCCATTGCCACGCTCGTCCTCGGGCCGCGGCCGTCACCAGCGCGGCAGCCAGTCTCTGAGCGGCCCGCCGCCAGCAGGAGCAGGCGCTACAGCAGCGTCCTCTGTTGCTGCTGTAGCAGCCCGCCGGCGAGCTGACCATGCCAATGCCGCTTCTGGCAATGGCAGCGGCAGCGGCGGTGGCGGCAGCAGCGGCGGTGGCGGCAGCAGCGGCGGTGGCGGTCGAACACACCACCGGTCGCTCTCGATTGTGTCCATTTCCTCGGCCGGCACCGTGGCCTCGTCCCCGGATATGTCGTCGGCTGGGTTTTCTGGAACTGCTGGCTCGCCTCAATTGATGGGCTCGGCCACAGGGCCAATGGGTGGGCGTCCCGTTCGCGGTCACTCGCGCGCTTCCAGCTTGCAGATTGGGCCACGAGGGACGGCCGTTTTCAACGGACCTCGATCAGGTGAAGCTGCCCCTTGTCGGCGGTGCTGCTCTCGTTTCTACTGACTGACTGACTCCCATGCAGCAACGAACCCATCTCGGCCCTTTTCCTCTCAGCCCTCGCCTCTTTTCAACTCCTTTGCCAGCACAGACCGGAGCCAAGCAAACTCGATTGCTGGCATGCGTGGCGGTGGCCGCCTGACGGGCTCTGCTTCGATGCCAAACACCGCCACCCTCCCCCACCGCCCGTCGCCCCGGACCCCGTCCGAGGCATACCCCGAATTCACCTTTCCGGCGGCTCCTGCCGGCACCGCCCCTACACCCACGATCACACGCGGCGGCACGTTTGCCTCTCCAATTGAGGAGGGGGATGGTGCATTAGCACCTCCCTCGCCTGATTTTGGCGGTGGTCTGGACGAAAAACCTTTACCCGCCCTCCCCAGTGTCACGATGGGACCTCCGGTCGTGCCGGCCATCTACAAAGACCCTTCCTCGACACCGCCCCCGGCAGAAGCGCGTGTTCTGTCAACCACGAGCATTGCCGGTACACCGCGCAGCAGCGGCGAGTTTTACTCCATCAGCAACCACTCCAGCGAGACGCTGGCCTCTGAGTACGTCGGCCAGGCGGTACGGCAGGGACGGCCGCAGCATGGGCACCGCAAATCGTCGTCTAGCCTGTTGCTGTCGCCACAGCCACCGCACCAGGCTACCCAGAGCCTGTCGCAAAGAGCCAGAACAGCGGCCGCTGCTGCTGCCGCTGCCGGAACAGCGACAGCAGGTGGACCCGGTGCAAGGAATGCGTCACTGCCCGCGTCGTCTTCGGGGACCTCGGCAGCAGGAGCATTCCATATGGGCGCCTCAACTTCCGCTCCTGCAGCAGAACCAGAAACGCTCATGATGGGCTATGCCCAGATCCAGGGCTCGTTCACGCTCGATGGGTCGCTCGTCAACCAGGCACCATTTGAGCAGGTCAAGCGCAAGGGCGTTGTCGGTGGCCAGGGCGGTGGTGTCATCGGTCTGGAGACGAGTGGTGGGAACAAGCGCGAGAGCAGCCTCTTCCGCGCCTTTACCTTTGGCTTTGGTGGCGGTGCCAGCAGCGGCGCTCCTGCTTCCGGCAGCGGCCGTGGCGGTGCAAATGGCCAGAGCCCTGGCAATGGAAGCGGCAGACCAGGCGGGCCGCTATCCGCGGGCGGCGGTGTCGGTGTCGGAAGTGGCTGGAGCAGCCTGGCCAGCTCGCTCGGCGAATTTCTCACGGGCGGCGGCGAGCTGAGCACCATCCGGGAGATGCGGGACCGGGCGAGCGCCAAGGCGGTGCCGCTGCTGTCGACGCCGCAGTCAGTGCTGTTTGTTGACCTGCGCCTGGCACCGGGTGAGAGCAAGACGTTTGAGTATAGCTTCCGGTTGCCCCGTGGCTTGCCCCCCTCCCACCGCGGCAAGGTCATGAAGATCACTTACGGGCTCGTCATCGGCACGCAGCGGCCGGGCACGACGCCTAAGGAGCAGCGCATGCGGTCCATCGAGGTGCCCTTCCGCGTGCTGGGAAGCGTCAACAACCACGGCGAGGTGCTCGGCCACGACCTCATGACGCCCTACATTCTGCTGCGGGATCAAGCTGTTGTGCGGCCCGTGTCCGAGAAGGAGCGCAACCGGCCCTGGACCTTGGCCGGTCCCAAGGAGCAGCAAAAGTCCTCCCAGATAACGCGCCGACGGAGTTCTACCGCGGAGACCATTACCGCTGGATCATCTGCCTCGGCGGGGCTGCGGGACTTTGAGATGTACGTCGACGAACTGCTAAAGCAGAATGCACGCAGCAGCGAAAGGGAACAGGAGGATACAGATGTGGACGGCGACGGCGACGGCGACGGACCCTCTCGTCACCGCCGCCGCCGCAGTGGCTTGCTCTCGCCGACAACCAATCTATCGGCCGCCAACCTGCTTGTCCCGGGGACGGCGTCTTCGCGGCGTGCTTCCACGGCGTCGTCAGTGTTTTGGCCCGGCGATGCTGCGGAGGGAAGCAGCGGTGGCTCCATGAAGAAGCGCGGCAGCAGCGTCAGCATGGCGGGCCGGCCGGTTCTGGCCCTGACGTCGCGGGAGGCCATCGACCTTGCGATCCTTCGCAGCAACCAGGCCGGCTCATCGCCGCAACGCGGGCCGGTGGTGAGCGCCAACCGATTTGAGATTGCGCGCGACGGGCGCAAGGTGGGCACGGTGCTGCTGGCGCGCCCAGCGTACCGGCTGGGCGAGACGGTGACGATGGTGGTGGACTTTGAGGGCGCGGCGATGCGGTGCTACGCGGTGCACGCGGCGCTGGAGACGAACGAGCGCGTCGTGGACCCGTCGCTGGCGCTGCGGTCCGAGGCCAGCATCCAGCGCGTGACGCGCCGCGTGTACGCGTCGCTGTCCGAGGTCACGCTGTACGGGCGGCGGTTTGTGTTCGCGGCGACGATCCCGACGACGGCCACGCCCGAGTTTGTGACGAGCGGCGTCAGCCTCGAGTGGCGGATCCGCATCGAGTTTGTCGTCCCCGGCGAGGAAGACGGCGACGACGGGATCAGTGAGGAAGAAGAGGACGACGCCGAGGGCGACGACGGCGAATACGACGAGGAGGAAGACGACGACGATGCTGGCAGCGATGGCGGTGGCGGCAACAGCGGTCTGCACGGGCAGCACGCCGGCGGTCGACGGGGCGGTGGCCGCCGCCGTCGCGAGCGCCGCCGCGCCCGGGCGCCGCTGCCGCTGCTGGAGGAGGTGTCCAGCGACGACCGCGGCGGGCTGGTGCTGGTGGCGGCGGAGACGCTGTCGTGCGAGAGCTTCGAGGCGGCCGTGCCGCTGCGGGTGTATGGATGGGGGCCCGAGGGAGGCGGCGACAGCAGCAAGGCAGACGACCGGGACGGCGGGTGGGTTGTCTGAACCGAGCAGTCGATAAGCGTAAGAGGGGGCGGGATATGAATGATTTTGGTTGACCCCCCTTTTTTTTGTGTTTTGTTTACTTATTCCCCGCCCCCTCCTTTTTTGCAAACAAGCGGTTTTTATTGGTATTGGAAAAATGACAATCTAAGAATCCGCCTGGCGCGAAAGACCAACCAACCCCCCCCCCCCCCCAAAAAAAATAAGGAAATTATCCCAGGTAGTAGGACATTGTTTACCGCTACGGCATTTTTCGGTCTCGATGCTGTAGCTGCAGATAATCGTCCCAGGTCTGGGCGCCCTCGCTGTCGCCGGCCGGCTCTTCTGCTGCCTCGTGTGGGCTAGACACCGCCCGCCCGATTGTGGCCACTGAGAGCGACGACCGCCTCGGTATCGGGCGTTTGGGCAAGTTGCCGTTGCCCGCCGTGGATGCGGAAGCGCTCCGGGCGCTGCTGTCACTGTCGTAACGGGGCGCTGCGGCCAGCGACGACAAATACGGCGAAGCCACACCCGGTGGTGGGGATCCCGTGGCGCCGGTGCCGTCGGCCATGGACAATCCGCCCAGGGCAAAGCTGGTCCGCCGTGCCGTCGTGGCAGCTGCTGCGGCCGTGGCGGTGTCTTGGGCCTGCACGACCCCCGGTGGAAGCAGGGACCCGTTGCGTGGCCGACGGGACCGGGGAGCGGGTGAGCCAGGAACCGACGATGACGACGACAGCGACTGCAGAGACGTGGCTGGCGGGCGTGGGTATGCAATTGGTGGTGTGCTGGCCTGAATGTCCAAGTAGCTGTGGCGCGACTGCCAGGCTCGGGCGTCTCGGTCTCTATCCCGGTCCCTGTCCCGGTCTCGGTCCCTGCCGCGATCGCGATTGTTGTCTTCTCTGTCTCGGCGTCGGAGGTCCTCACTGTTGTGGTCACGGCCGCGACGGTTTGAACTTGGCTCTGTATCAGCGCTGTCATGGCTGTGATGCCTGTGTCGGCTGTAGCCGTGGCCCTGGTCTCTATCTCGGTCTCGGTCCCTTTCTCGTCTGTAATACGCATCCACCAGCTCCATGGCCTGCAGGGGTGACGGTCGCATTGGCACCGCCGTAAGACTAGACATGGAACTGCCGTGCACAGATTCTGATGATGTGCGCATGGGTGCACTCTGGAGAGACGGCCGGCGCCCAGCAATCGACGGTCGCTGGCCGCTGCTGCTGGGCGTCGCAAGGGAACTGGTGCTAGCAGCCATTGTTGCGGTGCCACTAAAACTATTGCCACGGGCACCACGCACCGTCGGATTTTCGTCCTGAGAATAAGAGCCACGGCGATCACGAGAATCACGACGGTCACGAAGACCCTGTCGGTCGCGAGAGTCGCGCGAGTCCAGGCGGCCACGCGAGTCACGGGGCTCCTGCGAGAGGTCCCGATGTTCCCGCATGTCCAGAGATGCGCCACGGCGGTCTCTGTGCTCGTGTCCATGATCACGATGAGGGCTGGCCGATCGGCGTGCAGATGTGTTTGAAAAGCTCCGTGCTCGACTGCTCGGGGCCGCAGCAGTGCCCACGCTCGCGCTTCTTCCTGTGTCCATGCTTGCCCCAGCAGCTGAAGGTGTGCTAGAATTTGCGGCGCTGCCAGCTCCTATAGCAGCAAAAAACAGATTTTTGACGGAACTGCCACGGCTTGTACGCGTGGCCGCTGACGGTGACGGCGGCGGATACCGGCTGTCGGTGCTATTGCGGTCATCGCTTCCGGGACTGGCTGTGCTGTGGCTCATTCTGCGCGATTGGCTTTGGCTGGATCGCGACTTGTCGCCTGCGCTGCTGCTGTTGTGGCGGTTGTGATGGGTATCTGAGTAGTAGCCGCTATGGGGGTGGTCCGGGGTGGACGAGACGGAGGCTGGGGGGGACAGAAGCAACCCATGCTCGGTGCCCCATGACTGCTCATCCGCTCTGGTAGACAACCGTCTTTCTCCGTTGTGTTGGCTACGAACAGGAGTTGAGAGGGCCGTGTATGAGATGGTATGACGATGATCTTGCTCCTGCAGGTCGCCTCGCTTGTCTCTCCCTGGTGGTGGTCTGCTCTCTGATGGAGGAGGAGGAGGAGGAGGCACCCTTGATCTGCTGCGAAATGATTCGCTTCGATTCCGGTTTGATCCAGACAGCGGCGGTTTGATCGATGGCAGACTTACAAGACGGGGCCGCGATCCAGAAGCGCCATCGGTTGCATGAGGTGTTGGCCCGGACAGGTGAGTAGGCAATGGAGGCGGCGATGGCGGTGTCGATGAAAGAAGAGACGGCGATGCAGCCAAAAATGACTCGCCAAAGTGCCGTTTCACAGCTTGCCGCAGCAGATTGCGGATCTCGAGGTCCGGCGTCGTCGGCAGCAGATACCGCGAAAGTTGCTTGGGCAAGCGTTCGCTGCGGCCGTCCAGTGCGCTCTTGGCCTCGAGCGGGAAGTTGGAGACCACGTGCGCCAGTCGACGGGCCTCTTCATCGGGAAAAGCGATAATATGCAGGTGCATCCACCGCGTGAAGCCGCGGGGCGTTAGGGCTGGAATGCGTGGCCGCGCCGCCGGTCGATCGTCGGCCGGGACGAGGTGATACTGGCAGCCAAACTCTTCGAAGAGCTCGCCGAGCTTGCGATGGAACTCCTTGTCCCTGGAATTTAACATGGCTAAAAATGACACATTTCAGACGTCAGCAGATAGCACATGAGATCTATAGCACTCCCGGTTGTAGCAGATCTCACCTCCGTGTGCAATCGGGTCGTCCTCCTGGTGATGGAACGTGTACAACGATGCCAGCTTCTTCGGCCCAATGACAATGCTAGATGGAGGGAGAAACTGCTCGATCTGTGAAAAGCCGGGTTAGAAGACTTTTTCATCCAAATCAGAAACAAAAAGCATGCAGCCTACCATGAACCGCGCAAGACTCTCCATGACCTCTTCAAACCGTTTTGTAGGCTTCCCGTTAGCAAAAAGCACCCCCCACTGACGGTCCACAGCGGTCAGTTCACAGTGCACGCGCCTTGCGTCCGATGGCTCTGTTGCCGGCGGCTTCTGTCTTCTATCTGTTGCTGCTGTTGGTGGATGCGGCCTTTTCGCTATTGCTGTCGCCGTATGTTGCACTGGCTGGGCTGGTTGCATCACCGGCTTTGGCGTCGACGATGCCGATGTCGACCCGGATGAATCGTCTTCCACAGTTGCAATTCTCGGCCCGGGTCTGTTCAATGCCTCTGACACTGCGGCCATAGAAACAGTAGATGTTTGAACAGCAGCTTTGGCTGCAGCGGCTGCCTCTTCCGTTGCACTGAGCTTTGGCGTGTCATCAAAGCGAACTGTTGGCCGTCGCTCCGTTGGCGAATGGAATATTTGTGGAATTTCAGGAGTAGCAGCTTCTGGTTTCCGATACGCCATGGCAGGGGACGTCAAAGGGGAAATCGATGGTGAAGGGGGAGGCTGGGACGATGGAAACAAAAATATGTCTGACGTTGCCGTGGTTGTCTCGAGCAACGGAGACAGTGTCCGGCCTGGTGACAACGGCATGGGAGAAATGGGGGCAAGATTCCGAGGAGGGGAGTCCGCAGATGGAGATGGTGACCTAGATGCGTGCTGCCGAAATGCCTGTGGAGGCGTGGAAGAGGCAACAGAAGAGCCGCTGGCGAGCCCTGGGACGGGGGGTGTTTCCACCTGCGTGCGAGGTAGAAGAGAACAGCCATCTTCTGGCGGGACCTCCTCCATAGGTGCTACCTCCGGAACGAGAACTTCCACTTTAGGCGGTTCTTTTTCCTCTGGGTTAAGTGCTCCTGATGCTGGTCCATCCTGTAGGGGCACAGGACGGAACGTTAGCCCGGCATCATCCTCGGGCATGACTGCAATAAGGCGGCTCGCTTCGCCTAACTATCCTCTTGTTAGTGTTGATATTTCCATGCTGACCATGAAGCAAAACTGCATCAGGGAGAGGTGGTCATGTGCACAGCCTCATAAAATAAGACACGTTTATAAGGGGCGGCTGACGGTTCTCTAGGGTGGCCTCACTTGGTGATATCAGAGACGCAACGGATGGACAGGACGAGAGAAAAATAGAAGACAGAAACAGGGCAAGCCAAGGAGTCGAGGAGTGAAGAATGAGTAGGGCAAGAGAACGTGACGAAGCAGCTATGACGCGGCGACATCGTGTGGTGTGTCGTGTGTGTGCTGAGGGCAAAGGCAAAATCAATGCCCAAGATAGGAATCAAGAGCGAAAAGGTGGTGTGGTGGAGGATGCAACTGGCAACGGGAGCACACAGCGGACAAACATACCAGACACGCCAGACACACTTCACACACCAGTGGTGTGTATCATGCAGGGTGGGGATGGCAGAGCACGAGCAGGATTCATGGCCTTTGTGGCTCGGTTCCTACCTCTGGCCTGGTGTTGCCGCTGATTTGTCGCGAAGGTTCCGAGGCATCTGCAGGCTCTGCTGCATCGGACACCCATCGATGATGTGTTGCCATTCTGCTTTATAAAGCCACACGTATCAGAGATCTTGTGCCCAGTGTCAGCTTTCTGGTAGTCGCGTGAGGGTTTTAAGAGAACAGCAAGCTCGACGAACCACGAGCATGACCACCAAGCCGTTATTTGACCCGTCGTGTGTACATGTCATCGCTTGGTCGGGTTCTCTGGTGTCGTGTCGTTTATCCTGGCACCTCCATTCCGGTGTCTCCCGACATCGTGGTAGTAGCCAGCAAAATCCAAATTGTGCGCCACGATTTTGTGCAGAATCAACACTCTGGCAAGCTTTCCTGCCAAGGCAACGCCATGCTGACTGTGGTTTCTTATCTCCTCGGGTGGAATCATCGCAACTCGGACGGGCAGTTAAGGAAACGACGTTATGTCAATCGATGCTGCCATATGAGTTTCACGACTTCTGTGATACTGGTGCAGGCTGACGCCCAGAAAAAGAAAAGTTTTTTTAATAAAATCCGGCCGCCCTCCAGTCAGCATGCAGAACCGGAAACTTCAGGAACCCCCTGGGCTCAATAGATGATTCTTAACAGCGGACTGGTGTGAAACACATGCGTACTGGATATTGGCGTCATGTACAAGCAACAATCTGAACGAGAACAACAGGAATCAGGCAATCGGCGGCAGCCACTTGGCTCAAGGCAATGGCAGCCTACGCAGCCAAGGGGTTGTCGACGCTCGAACAGGGAGGGAGGTTTTTGAGATGGCAGCATGACACGAGACAAGGAGAAAGTTTGGGCGTTGGGTGTCGAAATAGATTTTAATGAAAATGCACATTGGTTTTGATTTGGGCGCAACCTAGTAGACTAAGACGGGTCAGCCTCGAAAACTAGCCACTTGGACAAGGTTGCAAATCGTCCAAGCAAAATAGATTAAGGCTGCAGAGGAAAAGAAAAGAAAGAAAAAATCAAAACACATGGAGAAAATGACTGCCCGTTTGGTTACCTGTGGCCAGGGTGTGCCTGTAGCATCCTCTTCCTTGATTCACCCTAGCACAGAAATTAGCTTATCCGACGATGTCCTGTTCAGTTGGTTTTTTTTTTTTTTTTTCACTCTCATTTCTCTCGCTCTCTTTTTCCTTTTTTTCTTTTCTTTTCTTTTTTTTTTTTTTTCTTTTTCTTTTTCTTCCACACTCCCCTTCTCAATATAAAAAAGAAGGAAAGCAAGAAACGCAAACGCAAAATGGCCGGCATCTCGATCCTGAAGAATGGATGGATCCCTCACGTCTCTCAAAGGGTGGGATGCTTCCCGCCGTTCCACACCCGCCCGTTTAGAAAAGCATGAAAGGCGAATAGGAAAAAAAAAAAAAAAAAGCAACACGCGCACGACAGCTGAGTACAAAATGACGGAGTAAATAGGAAATGTGGAGGGACGTGGGAAACAAAGCATGCGTTGTGCAGCTGGACTGTCTTGCATGTGCAGATACCAGGTCTTTGATGCAACAGCTGCTATGCCGATCCTGCACCTCGCCACACTGCCCAACATATGCGTTCGTGACGGTGGGCAGCTTTGACAGGTGGGCAGGACCGAGGAACCTCGTACAGCGTACCCGTGGAGGTTTTCCTAAGAATGGAATGTCTGTCGTTCGTAGGAATTCCATGCATTTGTTGAGAAGGTACCCTGACCGTCTGTCCACAGACACGCAAACACATGGAATCGATCTGTGGCACGTTTCGCTGCAGTCGCCACTATGGGCAGTGTTGTCCACTAAATCCCTGGCACTCCCGGAGACCATGTGCGTTGGCTGAAAGACAATCGAAAAAAAACGTTCTTGTGCGATGCATGCGTGTGCCCCGATTATTGAACATCGTGTAGTTTCATCGCAAAAGCCAGAACTGCCCCCCTGCTTCCAAGATGGCCGCCTGGCGATAGATCGTTTCCCGGTTCATATTAGGCAAGAGATCTGAAAATCCAGATAGAAGAGAAGCAAGTTTCGGGACCAGCCAGTATCAGGGAGAAAGATAAATGTCTCGCAGTCTCAACACTCATCCTCACTGTCGTCGTCATCCATGTCTGCATAGACGGTTTTTTGAAAACTCTGAGAGTGCGGATCCTGCACAGCGCCGTTCACCACATATTTCGGCGTATAGAAGTCTGTCTTCCGCTGTGTCTATGCCAGTGAAATTATGTTTTAGTCTTAGTAGAACAAATAAAAGCGTTTTTGAGCAGTTTTCTTACCGGCCTGGCCCATGATTCGCTCGTGGTGGTGGCTGGTGCAGGGTTCGACTGTGGCAAACGTAGAGGGACAAATTCTGCCTCCATCCACGATGTATGCGTCAATGTGGTTGTTGTGTTGACGACCGTGTTGAGGGCCGTTGCAGCCGTCGTTGTTGTATTCGTGTGGCTTGCAGATGGCGTGACGCTTGGGGCTTTGGATGTGTTGGCAAACGTGAAGGTCTTATCCGACGATGTGTCACTGCTGGCAGTTTCAGCAGCTTCGGGAACCTCATCTAAAAGCAGCCAGTCCGCATTCTTCTCTTGGTTTGCCGTTGTTGTTAGAGCGTTCGATTGAGGCGGCACGGTCAGCAGTCCGGCGTGCAGCGGCTGGGACGGGCCCGAGCGGGTTTCAAGGCCGGCTGTTTTGTCAGAACCCGCAGAGCTATTAGAAGACCGGTGTCGGTTGACTGAGTCGTTCCGGCAAAGGTTAATAGCGTTCAGGGCCTGCGGCAAGCCACCAAGAATCTGGGGATCGTCGTTGTCTAGCAAAGATGGACCGACCGGCGCCGAGACCTCCGAAGAAGTGTCGTGAACCGAACGTTGCGTGCCCATCTCGAGTCCTTCGTAGCCATCGACTTCGCTCGGGTTGCCATCGATCCACTGAATTATGATTAGAACCTTGAAATAAAAGAAGATCGAATGGATTGAAAAAACACGCCTATAATAAAAAAGCAGAACGAAAAAAAAGGACTCACGTTTTCAATGTGCTCCTCTCCCTTGCTTCCCGAAAATCCATCGGCTTCCTCAAGAAGAGGAAACTCATTAATACCATCTACAGGCGCTGGAGGTACGTAGGGGGTAAACCCAGGCTCCACGCTCAATTGCCATTCTGTGCAATTAAGGCACCACTGTTGAAAGGTCAGTGTGCTTTCGTCCTTCCGGCCTATGCATCCTGCTTACCACTTTGCCGCGGTTGCGCGTGTTCTTGCTGAAGCTCTCCAGTGGAAGCCAGCTGCCACAAGGCCCCTCACAACAGAGCTCTCGTCTATTCTGGGCAGAATGGACTCGGCACGAAATATTGGAGTCTCCTGGCTTAGCCTTTCTGCGAGAGTATTTCTCCAGCTGACGTGCAGAGAACTCAGAGCGCGGTTTCCATTCGCCGCCAATGTAGCATCGGATCCTTCAGTTCGGATTAGTTTTTGCTTATAACGTATCGTGTGAGTGTGGTTTGCGTATAGTGAGGAGCTTGGAGAAAATGTAGTGCACACGAAAGATCAAGTCAAGAGAAAAACCATACTTGTCCGTGGCTTTTCCCGTGTCTCTGTTCGTAGAGTTTCGGTTTCGAGGTCTGCTGGATGTTAGTCTGCGACCATCCAAGAAACTTAGCAACAGTAAGGGCTAATAAAGGGCGGAACAGAGGAAACCAAAAAACCGAGACAGAAACACAAAAACAACAAAAGCAAGCACAAAATTGATAGGGTGCACGTTACTTCAAATACATGGACGCGGCCGTCTCCGGGGCCGAGCTGTCAGCCTCCATGGCTTCACGAGAATGGCGAAAAACAAGAAAAAAAGAAAGAGAGGGAGAAAGAAATTTGACAAGGGAAGAAAAGTAGAACACCAGAGGGAGAAGCACAAAGCCGAGAGCCCAACGTGGTCATTAAGTTTAAAATAGGTGATCACAAAATGAGAGGTCCTGGAGCAGGCTACGTTTCTAGAAGTCGAAGGAGAAAGCTTGAAAAGGGATAAAACGGTGAGATAGAGGAAGAAAGGTATTTTGGGGGGAGGGGGAGACAAGTGCGATGTTCAATCTACACCGTTTGAATACGCCGGTTGCCCTTTCCTACGTATCTTACTACAAGCTCGCTTGAAGTCAAACACATCATTATATAAAATTAAATGCAAAAATAAAACAGAAAATCCACGTAAGAGCCAATAAGAGAAGAAAAATTAGAAACATCGGCGGTGGTATTAACGCCACCGTTCAATCTGGCAGGAGCTGTCCTAATACCGTCGTGACGGAAGGTGGGCCAGGCGACACTGTGCAGGCTTTGAAGCTTTCATTGAGGCCACGGCTTTGAGGAGATCAGACCCACAAGAAAAACGCTGGCCAGGAGCCGTTTGCTGGCCATCCAGGTAGACGAACGGAAAATGGGTGGCACAGCTTTTGTTTTGTGGTTTCCGGTGAATATAACCTAGAACTAGGGGGCGGTGGCTGTCGGCTGCTAAAAGGTTTTTTGACGAAGCCAGGATCGAAACCCTACAAAAGCTAATAGAATACAAAAAAAAAAAAAAAAAAAAGCCAAGACAGCAATACAAAATGAGTATATACATACAGTAAAGGGCAAGAAATCATACTGCATCTTCGATTTCTGGAGTTGGGAGACTTCTAAGCCCTCCATAGCCCCAGGAGTAAGTAAACACAGCGGCCACAGAATAATGGCGCCCTGAATTAGTTGAGTTACTGGTCTGCCCCACTAACCATTTAGGACAACGTGAGCACGCGTGCCGCCATTGCTTTTGGCGTCTTCTGGCGCCGGCGTCGTTTTCGCGCCTTGTTTGCGAACTGCGTGCCGCCCCTCGAGCGCGTCGTCTTCGCCCGTCCCGCGGTCGACCAGCCAGCCATTCTCATGACCGATCTGCACGCGCTTCTGCCCAACTTTATCGCTGCCGCCCCTCATGCTGCCAACCTCCTCGCCGGGCTCGAGACGCACCGCGTCAGCCTTAGCGAGCTGCTGACGCTTGACGCCGCCGAGATTGGGAAACGCACGCGTCTGCCGCTGATCGACCTGCAGAGGTTCACCGAGGAGGTGCGTGCTGCTCTGACAGCTGAGGCGATACGACCGGCTCCGCTGACAGCAACGGCCGCGGCGTCCCGGGGCGGCAGCAGCAGCAGCAGCAGCAGCAGCAGCACAAGCAGCAGCAGAAAAGGCATCACTCCCTGCATCACCACACTCGACCCTGTCCTCGATGAGGCGCTCGGCGGTGGCTTTCCTGCGGGTTGTCTGTCGGAGATCGTTGGCGAGAGCGGTGTTGGAAAGACACAGCTGTTGCTCGCCCTGCTGCTGGCCGTGCAACTACCTCCGCAATACGGCGGGCTGGGCCGGCGGGCACTGTACATCTCGTCCGAGGCGCCGCTGGCGACGGGCCGGCTTACACAAATGCTGCGGAGCACAGGCACGCTCAGGGGCGCAAGTGGCGAGGGAGCCGAGGGAGAAGGCATCGGTCCCGCAGTGCGCACCCATTGCTCGCTACAGGGCATTGCCACCATCAACATCCCGGACCTCGAGGCCCAGGAGCACATCCTGACGCACCAGCTGCCCGTGCAACTCGCCAAGGCAGAGCGTGCGGCCGGCCCAGGCGGCCATGGCGCATTCGGCCTTGTGGTGATTGACTCTGTTGCCGCCAATTTCCGGCCGTTTTTTGGCGGCGCGCGCGACGAGCCGGGGGCTCCCCGGGGCGGTGCCCCCGGCTTGGCGGCCCGCAGCCTGGAGCTGGCGCGTCTCGGCATGCTCCTGCGAAACCTGGCGCAGAAGCACAACTTGGCCGTTGTGGTTGCGAATCAAGTGGCGGACCGGTTCGACGAGGAGACAACCGCGGGCGACGGCGAGGGGCTCAGTCTCCTATCGCAGCAGCAACCGCCGATTGTGCAAAGCAGCAGCGTCTTGCGGCGCCGGCCCCAGCCAGCACACCCACCACCACCCCTGGCAAAGCGGCCGCGTCACGCGCCGCCGGACAGCAACAGTGCGAGCACCAGCACGGCGGCGGGCAGCGCCAGCCTGCAGATGCCCCCTCCGCACACCCACCACCGCGTCTCCCTGACCCAGGAGAGTCCTCTCGCTGCGCGAAGCAGACGACAGCCAGAGCAGCCTATCCCGCCGGCTCTTGCAGCAGCCTTGGCGTCGTCACAGACAGACAGCCCGTTGCCAACATCAACACCACCTCCGCCTCCTCTTCCTGCAGAAGCACATCCCGAACCACCCCCTAGCCTCCCAGAAGACAACGAGCTGCCGACTACCCAGTACATCCCACCATCCCTGGCCTCTCAGCAGTTTGGGCCACCACCACAGCTGCCCGTTCTTAAGCTCGACCACCAGCAGCGCTGGTTCACTGGCTGGGGCGATACCCTGCGTGACAACAGCGGTGGCCTTTGGGCTGCTCGGAACAAGACGCCGGCTCTGGGCCTGGTGTGGGCAACGCAGCTGTCCATGCGCGTGGCCCTTCTCAAAGCGCCGCGGATGGGGGGGCGTCGGCGAGAACCTGGCCCGGGAAACCAGAATGCAAGTTACGACGGCGATGATGACGATGCAGACCCGGCGCCCGTTGGCGGACCCCGACTGCGGCACTCCTGGAGGCGCTGGGTGAAGGTCGTCTTTGCGCCGCACGTTGCGGCGACGGCGACTCCCGTGGAGTTTGAAATCGCCATGGGCGGACTGCGGGCGGTCGCAGAGAAAACGGCCAAGTGATGCCAGTGAGTCAGTCCTGCCCGATCAAAATGAAGATGATGCTATTCCCCCTCCTCTATGTATGTGTTCATGCAAAAATACAACGGCCTTAATGATCCAAAGGATAGAACGCCTGCTCATCTCCCTCTCTCTCGGTGGCCCGGCATGCCTTACGTCTTCTGCGGCCCGTGCGGGAACTCGTCCTCGAGCTGCAGGCGGACACCCACGTTCATGCTGATGAGCTCCTGCACAAGCAGCTTCGCCGCATACGGCATGGTCATCTGCGTGACGTCGCGCGTGCTGCGGCACGTCTGGCAGAAGCCCTTGTACCCAAACAGGCCGCAGCGCTGGCAGATGTCGAGCGTCGTCGCGTCCGAGCTCGTCATCAGCCGCTCCAGCAGCAGCTGCGATGCCCCGTACGCGATCAGACAATCGCGCTCCATCTCGCCCAACCGCAGACCGCCGTCGCGCGACCGACCCTCCGTCGGCTGCCGCGTCAGGATGGCCCGCGGACCGCGCGCCCGCGAGTGCATCTTGTCCTGCACCATGTGCTTGAGCCGCTGGTAGTAGATGGGCCCGTTGAAGATGTGCGCCTCCAGCGGCTCGCCCGTGATGCCCGACGTGAAGCAATCCTTGCCCTCCCAGCTGAAGCCGTTGCGCACCAGCTCCTCGCCCATGGCCTGCACCGGGTGCGACCGGAACGCGTCGCCGTAGCCGTAGTCGCGCCGGCCCGCTACCACCGAGGCCTTGCCCGTCAGGCACTCGAACAGCTTGCCCACCGTCATGCGCGACGGGAAACCGTGCGGGTTCATGATGATGTCCGGCACCAGCCCCGTGTCCGAGAACGGCATGTCCTCCTGCTCCACAATGATGCCCACGACACCCTTCTGCCCGTGGCGCGACGAGAATTTGTCGCCGATTTCTGGCCGCCGGGTCTGCCGGGTCTGAACCTTGATGATCCGCATCCCCTTCTCCGTCTCCGACACCATCACCTTGTCCACGTAGCTCGGGTCGTTGATCCGATACGTCAGCGATGAGTCCCGGTACTCGTTCGAGCCGCGGTCCGAACCGATCCCCGTCGTCGCCAGGTCCACAGGACTCTCCTTCTTGACCATGACGTCGCCGTGGCGCAGCCGCCAGCCCACCGCTGCCACACCATCGCCTTCGAGGGCCGTGTGCTTCGCAATCACCTCGCCACGCTCGTCCCGCTCCGGCGCGCCGACGTGCTCGGCGCGGCCGTTCGGGTACGTCTGCAGATCAGCAACGTACTTGCGGAAGACCTGGCACCGGCCGAAGCCACGATCGCAGGACGCCTTGTTCAGCACGAGCGCGTCCTCAATGTCGTAGCCTGAGTACGACATGACCACGACCGTTGCGTTCTGCCCTGCCGGCAGCTTGTCGTAGTGCACCAGCTCGATCGTCTTCGTGATCACCATCGGCCGCTGCGGATACACGAGTGTGAACAGCAATGTGTCGATGCGGTGGAATTGGTTGTACGCAATGGCGCCAATGGCTTGTTTACCCATGGCACACTGGTACGTGTTGCGCGGCGACTGGTTGTGGTGCGGGAACGGAATCAAGCCTGCCACGGCGCCCAGGATCGTAAACGGCTCGATCTCCAGGTGTGTCGTGGCTGGGCCGCAGTCTGCCTCGTACAACGACACGAGGGCGTCCTGCTCCTCGTTGACGTCGAGATATTCGATGACGCCCCGCCGCAGAAAGTCGTCAAACGTCACTTTTCCTAGCTGCAGCAGCCGCAGGTGCTCCGGCTTCAGCCGCGAAACGCCGTTCTTCACAATGATGTACGGCCGGCAGATGCGGCCCTCGTCCGTGGCAATGTGCACAGCCGAGAAATGCGGGTTGATGTTGATGCTGACAAACGGCGAGATCCAACCGCGCCGCCGCATGGTGCGGAACTTGGCGGCAAAGCGCCGGGGGTTCGGCGTCAGCGCAAACGGCGTGCCGTTGACATGAATCACGTAGTTTCCAGGGCGATGAATCTCGGCGCCCGTAAAGTTGCGTAGCGGCTCCACGCTGTCATCGAGCGAGAACACCCATTCGCGGACGGGGCCCTCCTCGACGTGCGTGGTAATGTGCGTCATGAGCGCCAGGTTCTTGACCAGACCACACGCCTCACCCTCGGGCGTGTCAGACGGGCACAGCATGCCCCACTGAGACGGCTGCAGAGCACGCGGCCCGCTAACCTTGCGTGTCTTCTCAAACTGACTGTTGATGCGCGTCATCATACCCAGCGCACTGATGTAGCTGAGGCGGCTCAGAACGTGCGTGATACCGCCACGGTTCATACCAAAGCGCTTCACGCTCCAGTTTCCTGTCTGAATGGCACGGCACATGCCGGTCGTGATTTGTCCCGCTGTTGCGCTGATAGATGTCAACGGGTCAAAAGCCACGCCGGCATGGGGCTTCTTGAAGAACTTGTCGATGTGGAAGCGCAGCTCGCCCAGGAAACGCTTGAACAAATCCTCAAACAGCAGCGAGAGCAACTGTCCGGCCAGCTCGAGACGCTTGTTACCGACAAAGTCGCGGTCGTCGACGAGGCGTGGGTCATGAGCAGCCATGAGCACGCGGCGGGCCATCATGGCCACATACACCGCCTTGGGGAAAAAATCGAGGCCCTCGATAGGCACATGAGCGATAATGATGTTCGCCAACGCATCGAGTCCCTCTTCCACGTGATTTCGCCGCATGGCCGGGCCCATGCCGCCACCCCGGCCAGCACCGCCGGCACCGCCGCCGTAGCCGCCGCCGCCGCCAACGCTGCGGGCACCCATTTTCACGCGCGCGCCAATGTACTCGAGAGCCTGGTGTTGGGTGAAGACGCCGGCCCTGGCGGCGTCGTCGAAGTTGACGGTAAAGTCGTCCTGGTACCGGCCGTCGGAGCCAGCGACCAGCTGCATGATTTCGTAATCGGAGAGGCCGCCAAAAGCCTTGAGGACAATAACAATCGGAATGTTATCGACAAGAACATTGTGCATAAGTGCCATGCGTTCCTTTTTCAGAGTAACGTAGGTTTTACTTTTGCGTTCGTGGGTTGAACTGGTGACGGAGGCGGAGATAACATTGTTCTTCTCATCGGACTCGACAATGACGCGGTTCTTGCTGAGCTGCTCCTGGATAAGAATGACCTTTTCTGTTCCGTTGATGATGAAGTAGCCGCCAGGGTCGAGCGGGCACTCGTTCATGACCTCCATCTGGGCGTTCGTGGCACCGCTGAGACAACATTTTGAGCTCTTGAGCATGACGGGCATGCGGCCGATGTTGACGTTGCGGCGGAGGACGCGCTTGCGGTCGCGAGTATAGGCAATGTCCACAATGATTGGTGCGGCATAGGTCATGTCACGCAGGCGGCATTCCATGGGCGTGACCTCGCTCTGGGTCTTGATGTCGCTGTAGTCGGCACGCGTGGGGTGGCCGATGCGAATATCGGTAAACTCGAGATAGAAACCGCTCTGGACATCACTGCGGATGGTCCGGTTGGCCTTGACAATCTCTTTGATCTCATGCTCAACGAAGAAATTGTAGGAATCAATGTGCCTATGGAGGTCAGTAGGGAGAAGAGAAAAGGAGGACGATGTGCAGATTTCACATACTGCTTGACAAGGCCTGCAAAAGGTTAGCGTCGCCAGAAACCCAGGAAAAAGACAAAGACAAAACCCCAACATACCTTTGACCTTGAGGAAAGCCGGCAGGAGCTGGTATTTGTCCTCTTTAGTCGAGATGGGATCCGTCAGCCGCTTTCCGTTGTAGAAGGGCTCGAGGAGAGCCTCGAAGCCGTCGTCGAGGACTGTCATGGTGTGCGGTTGGGCTTGCCGCCCATTTTATGCCTGTATATTGCAAGCTGTACTCTCGGCGAGTCTGTGGCAGTCAGGTATCACACGATCAGACCTGCAAAAGCTTATTTGGGGAAAAAAAAAAATGAACGGTCGCGAATCGCGGAGGGTGACGAGCATCGTAACTTTTTCGGTGGGGTGCTGGGGCGCGATAAGAAGCTGCCTTATCGACCATTAGTAAGCCGACGCATTTTCTGTGTGCGACAGACCATCGACGACAACGACACGCAATGAACGGAACGTTCCGTGGCAACATACATCTGGCGAGTTGAGAGGTGCAATGACAATTCCCTCAAAATCGAGATGTCACTCGTACGCTGCACGATACAATAGTCCCTATATTTTTCATTTTGTTATGTTGTCTCTTCCCAATCGGCTTTAATTGTTTATATTTTACTTTCATTTTTTTCTTATTTTTGGAGCTGTTTATATCTGCAATGACACGTTCTGTCACTGCCAGCAACGCAATGTGTTGGTCAAATGCGGGAGGTCGGCCAATCACCAAACGTTACCTTGTGAAGCACATTCTTATTGAGCCAAGCGGCCTGGCCGACAACGGACGTTCTCGATTTGACCACCGCACAACAAACTGCGCCGGGTGGTGTATCTGCGTAAGCCGGACGAAAACAGCAGTGTTTCACTGTTCTGCCATTTCTCTCCATACTCTTGGGCGCCGAAGCAGAGCTACGGAGTAGGATACGTGGGCGCAAGATACGAATAGGCATGCAGAATCCAGCGGAGCAGTCCACTTTGGCGCCTACGGTTGAATTGGAAACGCTGGTCTGGGGCCAGTTTGCGGGGCGTCGAAGAGGCGGTGAAAAAGGGAAAAAGGAGGCGGCCAGACGCTGGCATGTGTCTGTCTGCGCTGTCCAGGGGCCAAGAATCCAACGTCAGGCCGAGCATTGCTTCGCTTCCACGGCGTGCCCGGGGACGTGCTGTTTTGAGGCAGGGCCGAGCAAGTCGCAAGGCAAGATACGGGGGTGTCGTCTGTTATCCGCAACCACCCCGCCCCCTCTCTTCGTTTTGTTGACTTTTCGATCTAGCGCAGTGGAGTCGCTTGTCTTCTCGTGTTTCGAGGAAACAGCAGCGTTCTCCTGCCAGTTCCCGAAGCCATGCGCAGCACTCGTAATACAGGCCATTGGCTGTGGCTGCTGCGAAACCGGACCGTGGCGTCGGCGATTGACCTTTCCTTCGGGACGCCACATCGTTTGGGTAGCACCAAATGCCCGCATCCCAGAGACGCCCCCCCCTCCCCCCCTCCCCTCCCCTGGTCGCCCTGGCCGCTGCAGAATATGGCGTACGATTCCGGTATGCAGTGGGTGTGTGACATGGCGGCAAGTGTTCTACTCCATCCCGGGCTGCATGGCGGTTGCATGGGGCGTAGCTGAGCATACAAGTACTCCGTAGGCAGCGGGAGCAGGGGCCAGGGGGGCGCACGAACCGCAAATCCTTGACACTGAAAGCCGCCCAGAGCTCGCCACGTCGACCGGACGACAGAAAACCTGAGCTGTCTTGTGCTCCTGTACCCCAGCCCTACTCTGTGGCCAATTGTCTTTTTTCGACCTCTGCCGGGCTACGCTGTATATTCGCTGCTTTGTATTCAAGGCGCGTCCGCCAATAAGACCACAGTGACTGGATGCGCTGGCAGCAGGCTAGCGCTATTATTAATCGCTGTTGCCGCCGCTGGCTCTCGTCCCGTTAGCGCCTCTTAGGGGCAGGAACAGCATGCGGGACATCCAAAGAACGACAGCAGGGGACGCCGGCGGCGGCTGCGTCCTACGCGTAGTCGAAAAAGGGAGCTGAAATGCCCAGAAAACACAGCCAAATAGGCCGTTCTAAACCCCTGGCTGCTGCTCCGGCCTTGTTTGCACCTTCCTTTAGCGCACCCCCCACTTCCGCAACCCCCTCTTTCAGTTTAACACACAACACACCGTAAACTCCGTATTACGCAGTGATGATCCCTGCTGCTACCACCTCGAACACTGATTTTCGTCCCCCTCTCTCCTGTCTTTCTTTTTTTTTCTGCCTCACCTCCACACTCTTTTTCTTTCTCTTTTTGTGGCATACTCTATTTCTTTTGGCAGGACTTGTATCTATTCTCTTTTTTGGTCTTATCTTTTTTTCTGTCTCTTCTCGAGTTCCGTGCTCTTTGTACAGCCTTTCTGCCGACCCCTCTTGTCTTCTTTACCCTCACCCCCTCTGGCTTGCCTGCTCTCTTGCGGGAGCTTTAGCAGCCTGTATCATATTTTTATGTTCTATAAAGGTACGATTCATTTTCTTGGTTTGCCGCTCTAGACAGTGCCTGTGGGCTCCAATGTCCTTTCCTCCGCCAATTTGCCCCGCGACGCTCGAAATCGAGCGGTGAGATGCCTGCTCGACGCACCCTCGACGCCCCTCGACGCCCCTCGACGCCACTTATGACAATGCATGCTGCTGCAATGACCTCAATCGGATGACTGCACAGGAATTGATCCAACAAAATACGCGTCCAGTGGAATTGCCGTGCGTCATCTCAGTGCTTATGCGGTGTGCTAGGGGGTTTAGGGTGGCAACCCTCGTCACTTGCCCGCAAGATTTCTAGTCATCAAGTCATCACGGGGTCCAAAGTGACGACAATGCATTGTCCAGATATTGGGCAAAATTTAGGAGATGCGGCTCCTTGGAACTGGTGCTAATTCTTCGGACTGCAGTATAATTATTGTATCTGGCCCACAGGCGCCTTGGCCTTGTACGACGAGTTTCTTCCCACTGTTGTAACAAAATAACGATACGATACGACAAAAAATCTCGAAGCCGAACATATTGAGGCACCAGAATCCAGCGTTCGACCTACTGCAGCAACGCACTGCAAAGTATACATCGCACACACGCGGACCGACGCCCTCTCCTCTAGACGACCTCACAAGTGATGGACGAGCTGCGCTTTCGACCACAAGAGCAACAGTCGTCTTTTCATGACGGTGCCATGAGCGCTTTTGTTTCTCCTCCGCGCAATGGCACCCGTCTGCAACAGTCTGCCAACCCCCATGACAACCGCTCATATCTTCCACGGAGGTTTACGACCGAGTCAGGCCGTGTACCAACACTGTCTAGCATCTTACCCCAGCGTGCTTCCGATGCCCAAGACCTATCTTCTGCCACGGTAAGTATCCCTTGCATTTCATATGGCACCGCTTTGGACAGCTAGAAGGCCATAAAAACTGACACAAAGCAGGCATTGCAGAAAGTCCAATTGGTATGGCTGAGAAGAGAAACAGGCGGTGATAGAAGGACCATGGGTCGCAGAACAAGACAGAAGAGTAGCACTTTTCTTGCACTAACATGTTCTTTAGTTGGAAAAAAAGCGGCTGGAATACGAGAGGCTTCGTGAGCAGAAACGCCACTTTGAAGCTGAGATGCAGCGTATCAGCCAGCAACAGGAACAGGAGATCGCCGCGATGCAGGAGGATATCAACCGCATTGTTGCGCCTACCGCCACAATAAGCGGTTCGTCTCTGGGAAATGGCCACCATTTGACCTCGGGACACCAATCCGAGCCTACGACCCCCCCGGAATACCGCGAGTCCTCCACAGGTTTCCCCTCAATGTTCTCACGCCCCAACCGGTATTCTACTTCCAGTTTGACATCGCCGCCAGGGCTCCTTTTCAACCGTCCTAGTCGGTCTGGATCCCAGATTGCCTCCCCCCAATCTGGTATCCCACAGCAGTCTGTGACACGTCCTGGATTTGACGATGCCGCCCCGTCTCGCTCTATGCCTACCACGAGGCGCAACAGTGACGAAGACGAGAAGGAAGAGGCTGTTCGCCAAGATCCAACAAGTCACCGTTCCTCTAATTCGTAAGTTCCGCTGTTTGTTTGAATTGTGCTCGAGACCTCTATTGTTGCCCACTTGCTTGTTTGGTTCTGCGGGGCCTAGCGATCTTGCTAGGCCGCCATTGAACTCGTTTGTTTGCCTGCCATACCGGAAGCCCGTCAGGTATCACAAACCCCTCTTGGTTTCGAGCCAAAGTGCATTGAAACAGCCGATCGTCATGATCGCTGGCGAAGCTCCACTCGAGCTCCTATTGTCTAGAGCTCGTTTGCAGGTTTGATCGCCTTTGTCAAATACCCATAAGCATCATTGTTGTTTGCTCGTCTATGCCGCATTATATCATTTCTCCCCCCCCCCCCCTTCCTCCTTCTCCTCCCCTCCCTCTTTCCCATCTATAAATAAGACGTCTTGCGGTCTGCCTCCCACTTCCTTCTTACCTTTTCTTTCCTCCCCTTCACGCACGCATTCTGCCTCTACTTCTTCTTCAGTCTCAATTTGCACCTTCACCCAGCTCCATTCTTTGCTTTATCTTGTCCCTGCACTTCACATCCGTGATCCCGTGTCTTTTTTCTCGACAGTATCTTGAGCTCTCTTCACACACATCACACAAACGCGGACGGATTCTCGTTTGCAAAATGGCTCCGGCGTTTTCCCGCCCAGACGTTGACCCTTTCACTAACTCGGCCAGTGTCAACCGGTATAGTATGCCTGTGACAAGGTCTAAAAAGAGCATTTACGATTTCATGCCTCTTGATCAAGCCAACACCACTCGGTTTCTCTTCGGCGAAGATGAAGAGCACCGGCCCAACAATGGCTTGGTCAACGGGCATGACGAGGGTTTCCCTACTTGGACTGGTCAAGAAAGACAGTCCAAAACAGTAAGCCTTCCCTGCGCCTGATCCTACTTCTATTTGCATCCTACTTGTCATTTGTTATCTTCAAAGGCGCTAATATTCTGTTTCCGATCAGCTTTCGGCGTCTTCTGCGGCCTTGGACTTGGCTCTTTCGGGGGGGGCTACTATCGACGCCGCTACCAACAACAGCTGGGGTAACATGCGCCACCATCGTGCGCAGCCAAGCCTGTCCAGCATGACTTCAACCCAGATCAACAACGGCTCTGCACCCATGACCCCCGCACAGAATGGCAGGTCTTCTGAGGGTGTGATTATCAACACTATGCCGACTCGGCACTCGTTCGATTCGAAGTACTTCAATGAGACCGCCGCCGACGTCCCTGCGGCCTCCATCTTGTCGTCACCGGCAAACAACATCATGGCGACTCCCCCCAAGCTACAGAGCTCTTATTCTGCAAACGATACGTCCGCGATCAAAACCACGCCTGGCTCCAACGTGTCCAATGCAAATAATCATGCCCAGCAATTCTTGCACAACCACAATGCAAGCCTCGGGCGCATCCCTGCTGGAGCGATTCCCAACCGACACAGCCGGGAGCTTTCCAACAACGAGCTCAACAACATTGCTCGTGAGTATGCTTCCATCGGATCAGCACTGCACGCCGGTGCTACTCCCTTTGGGCCTGGTGCTGTTCCATCCAATGGCATTCCCCAGAGTCAGCCACAAATCACGGCTGGTGCTTTCGCTGCAGCGGTTGCTGCTGCCGCATCTACCACCGCAGCCACCACTCTGCCACCGGTAACTGCAGGCATGCCCTTCATGGCCAACTACTACGGTGGCCCCAACGGCTATGGTATGGCTTCGATTGCAGGTGCACCTGGAGGTCCGCCTACGCCATTCATGGCAAATAACATGGTGCTTCCACAGGCAATGCAGGCGTTGACAATCAATGGTGGAGGCCCCATGTACCCCAACCTGGGATACAATGGCTATGCATCGCTTTATGGCACTCCAGCGGCTCCGAACCAGGTCCGTGATAGTCAGGCTCGCGTTATTCAAAGCCGTCGTCAGCTGGACACGGAAGGTGAGACTCGCACTTAATGCACCGAACTGAGTCTAGTACGTTCTAACCTTGCTTGCTTTCTAGCGATGAACCGGTACAACAACTTGCCCCTTGAGGCTGCGCGTGGCACCATCTACGATCTATGCAAGGACCAGCATGGGTGTCGCTACCTGCAAAAGCAGCTTGAGAACCGAATTCCCGAACAGGTCCATATGATTTGGCTGGAGACAAACCAGCATGTGGTTGAGTTAATGACCGATCCTTTCGGAAACTATTTGTGCCAAAAGCTTCTGGAGTACTGCAACGACGAAGAACGCACAGTCCTCATTCAAAATGCAGCAAAGGACATGGTGCGCATTTCACTCAATCAACATGGCACCCGCGCTTTACAGAAGATGATTGAGTTCATCTCTACAGAAACACAGGTCAACATCATCATTGAGGCTTTACGCAATCGTGTGGTTGAGCTGATCCAGGACCTCAATGGCAACCATGTGATTCAGAAGTGTCTGAACAAGCTCACGCCAGCGAATGCACAGTTCATCTTCGACGCCGTCGGCAGCGCTTGCGTGGAAGTCGGCACCCACCGTCATGGATGCTGTGTGTTACAGCGGTGCATTGATCATGCATCCGGTGAACAAAAGATATGGTTGATTCAGCGGATCACCGAAGAAGCAGTGACACTGATCCAGGATCCATTCGGCAACTATGTCGTTCAGTACATCATTGACCTGAACGAATCCAGCTACACCGAGCCACTGGTGGCCCAGCTTCAAGGCCGTATCTGCGCCTTGTCGCGCCACAAGTTCAGCTCAAATGTGGTGGAGAAGTGCCTGCGCTGCTCCTTGGAGCCCTCCAAAGTCATGATTGTGGAGGAGCTCTTGCAGCCCGGCGAGATCGACCGTCTCCTTCGCGACTCGTTTGCCAACTATGTCATTCAGACCGCACTTGAGTACGCCCCGTCATACATGAAGAGTCGTCTGGTCGAAGCGATTCGGCCTTCTCTTCCTCAGATCCGCTCCACACCATATGGGCGCCGGATTCAGGCCAAAATCCAGGCCTATGACTCTCGCAACGGTCAAGCAAATGGCACGACTGCCTCCTCCGACCCCAACAAAGGTCAGGCCTCCCACAGTCGCAGCGGGAGCATGGCGGGCCTTCTGCCAACGTCCAGCTTCTCGACCAATGGTGTGAATGGCATGGCCCAGCGCGCCAAAGCTGGCCAAATTGCCACGACAGGCATGCTGTCGAACCGGCCCGTTGCTTCCCAATTTGGCATGCCGCCCAGCTACCCACGTTCAACGATGCCGCCCAGCGGACTTCCGTCTGGTGTCGCTGTTGTCCCGACGATGGTCGGCGTCCCGAACATGGTCGCTGGCATGGCTGGCGTGACTGCTCCTGGAATGGGGCCGATGGCGGAGAACGGGGAGACCTCGTGGCTGTAGAACGGCCCTTGGTTCCCCGTTCCCCTTCAGTACAGCTTTTCAACGCAGTACTGAAGGTGGCCATCAGGGAAAGCCTGTTGGGGGGGTTGACTCGTCTGTTTGTTTGCTTGTTTGTTCGTTTTGTTCGTTTTGTTTGTTTTGCTTTGTTTTGCTTTGTTTTGCTTTGTTTTGCTTTGTTTTGCTTTGTTCTGCTTTGTTCTGCTTTGTTTTCGTTTTTCTTTTTTTTTCTTCTGTTTCTTTCTGTTGTTTCTGTTTCTTTTTTGTCTTTATTTTTTTAACTGTCTTTGTGCCCAGTGTTTCTGGCACTTGTGATAGTTTTGTGTTTTTTTCTTCTTCTTTTCTTTTCTTAACGGACTGCTTTCTCTGGTTTTTTTTTTTTTTTTCTGTTTTGTTTTGATTTGTGACGTTCGTGTTTTTCGTGTTACACTTATGATGAAAGCCACTTGTCGTCTTCTATGCCGTTCCGACATACGGTATTTTCCCTCTGCTCTGTGCCAGACGGGCACGTACGTGATCTGCTTGTTGAAGTGCTTGCCTTTTTACTTTTTGCCAACGCGCAGCTCCAAGTTCGAGATCAAACCGGGCGAACGACGGTTGCAGAACATGTCTTGCCCTCCCTGCGACGCGTTTGAGGTTCAGCTCATACTTACTTATATTGTATGCCGATGCCATGATTAATGAATAAATGACAAATTTTGATCACAGTCGTCATCAACGAGTGCTTCCCTCCCGCCCGGCAAAGCTGTCTTCTTTTTTCTTTTCCACTCTTTCGTTTCGTTTCGTTTCGAAATCTGTTTCTCTGGACCTAAGGCTTCGAGGCTTTCTTTTCCTTTTGCTTCCTACCCTTGATGCTATGCACTCCGGCTTTTATCCGCAACGACCTTCACCTGGAAAATTTGATACAATTTGTCGCTCAGCAGACCAGTACTCCTCGCCTTTGTGTTCTGGAGACCACGGGACCTAACGAATGGCCGAAAAACAATATCACGATATATACAGGTGGCGGAGAACTTGGCCGGTTTGCTCGATGATCGGGGGGCATTTTAGCTTGCTTTTCTGTTTGGATATATCTTTTTTTATTTATTTTATTTTCCCGTTAGAGCAACCCTGCGCTGAAGAGCGAGTCATTACAAATTGGTATAAAATTACGGCGCCAAAAATAATGAAAGTTTTCAATCAAATCAGTGAATTTTATAATACCATGGAAAAGCGCAGAGGAGCCAAAAATGCTGGGTGTACATCCGTAGATAACTCGCCCATTCAATTCCGGCTTGATGTACTCCTCTGTCCGCGCCCTGCAGTGAATTTTTGCCCGGCCCCATCGATTTCCCGTGCTCAGCGCATAAAAAAAAGAAACAAAAGCCCCAGAAGCCCTCAATCTGAGATCTTCCTCTACCGGTAACGCCACAGCGACAGGGTGTTGTGGCGCTTCCAGGTCTTGCGGCGGCCAGCGCGGGTCTTGTTGTAGAGATGGCCCTTGTTGAGGCCGCGGGACTTCTTGCCGGTGGCAGTGAGGCCGCGCGACTCGCGGTGCTTGTGGACCGGGTTGACAATCCAGTTGATGCGCGGGTCGCGGCGGATGGCCGCGTGGCTGGGGTCGACGAGGATGACCTCGAAGTACTTGTACGTGGAGTCCTGGTTGATCCAGTACGAGTTCAGCACGCGCAGGTTGGCGCAGCGGCGGCCAACACGCTCCTCAGCAGTCGACTGCAGCGAGCGCTGGTACTTGAGCTGGTTGACACCCTGGTTGGTCGGCTTGCCGTACGTGGCACCCTTGCTGACCGGCTTCTTGCGGCCACCGCGGCGGACGCGCACGCGGTAGATCACATAGCCCTGCTTGGCCTTGTAGCCGAGACGGCGGGCCTTGTCGGGGCGCGACGGGCGCGAGGCGCGGTGGATGACGTTCAGCTGGCGGTACTAGATAGGCAAGTATGTTAGAACTGGACGCTCGACAACTCAGCGAAGCCAATACCAGCGGGAAAGACACCACAGAGTAACGGCGAGAAAGCGAAAATACTGAGCGAGGGAGGGGAGAGGAAAAGCGGCATCGGCGAGCTTCGAGACCATGAATGCATCATCTGCTGTCGCCTCATCCCTCGCCCACCGATTTGCTTCTTCGATGTCGACCCCTCTCGCCTGGTTTTCTCGGTATCTCGACCATTCGTATGGATGTATCCCCGCTGGCACCAGGATGGTAGGAGATTTCTGGACTGAACGTACCTCCCAGCAGCGGACGCGCAGCAGGAAGCGCAGCACATCCGACTGCTTGCGCTTCTGGAGCTCTTCGACGTACTTGAGGGCACCCATTGTCGACTGCCACCAGTTAGTTTCGGCACACAAGACAATGACGATTCCGACGGAGCAAAGAGCTGTTCGTTCAAAAGTATGGCAGCATCAGACGTACCAATTGTTTGGTGTCGGGAGGGGGCGATGTTGGTCGGTGGGATGGGATAGAAAGAGCAAGCGAAGAGGATTTCGATGCCTCTTTTTTTTCTTTTCTTGGGGCTGGATAGTGATTTTTCGGTGCCCCACTATTCTTTTTTCCTTCAAAACCCCACCCGATTTCACACAAAATTTTGGTCAACCCTAACTTTTCCCCAAGCCTAGTACGTATTCGGAATATGATGAGTAATATATTTGTCATTTTACTTGGATGTCTCGTAGTATTTTGGAGCGTACTCGAGAAGCCATGACTTCTCGATCTTGGTGATATCCCTGATGTAGATCTTGTCGTTTGTTTCCATCATTTCGTGAAATAATACCCAGTCGGCCTTGCGGTTGAACATAAGCGATGTGGGATGAGCGTGCAAGACGGTACCGCCGGCCACGTTGCGGAACGTGCCATCTGCCTGCATGCGCGCTGCTTGAGCAAAATAGCCAGTGGTGAGACAGCGACGGATCTGCTCTGCCTTGCCTCCGATGGCCTGCAACTTTTGCTGCTTCTGTTTGTCTTGCCTCTGTTGCTGCTGCTGCTGCCCGCCCTCGAGCAGACCAAACCGCTCCATAAATCGACTCAGCTGCGCCCGCACCCGCACGGCACGCTTGAGAAACTGGAAGTTTAACCGGTTGTCACGGCAGAACTTGGACTCTCCCCGGCCCGTGGTGACGAATGCTTGGTAGATATTGAGCAGAGTTAAGTGGTCGCCCTCATCAGCCGCAAACCGGCGCCGAGCCAGCTCCAAAACCTGCCGCTCTTCTCGACTGCTATCGCTGTGGTTGTCCACCCACACGCTGCTGTTTGCAGCCCCATCTCGGCTGGTCATCGCCGCAATGGTGAGCATCTCTGTAAGACACCCAAACTGTGGCGCAGCCAGCAGTGTCTTGGCCATCATGGGCTCGACTGCGAGTTCCGCCATACGCAAGCCAAGCGGCTTGGTGAGTTTTGAGTACTCGTCAAGAGCACCGAGCGCATAGAGCAGCTCGAGTGCTTTTGCCATATTCTCGGCTGGCGGTGGTGTAAAGTAAGGGAACCGCAGAACATTGTCGATTCCCAGCGCCTTGAGCTGTAGCACCACGGGTGCTAGGTTTGACCGCTGAATTTCGGGGACGTTGGTTGCTGGAAGTGCCGTACGGTAGGCCGTCTCGGTGTACAGCCGGAAGCATTTGCCTGGTCGTGTGCGGCCGGCACGGCCAGCGCGCTGTGCCGCAGCCGCCTTGGATACAGGGGTAGTGGTGAGCGTCTCAATCCCCGTGGCTGCGTTGTAGGCGCGCTGTTTGACGAAGCCACAGTCGATCACGTACACAATGCCATTTATAGTGACAGAGGCCTCGGCAATGTTCGTAGAGAAAATGACCTTCCGTGTATCCTGAGGCGCCTCTTCAAACACGTACATTTGCTCTTCCGCTGTGAGACCAGCGTACATGGGCAGTGGCAGCAGGGCGCGCTGTGTCGATAGTGCATCGTTGTTAGCCACATGCTCAGCTACGGCCTGGACAGCCTGTTCAATCTCGTCGCGGCCCGTCAAAAAGACGAGGACATCGCCATCGGGCTCCTTCTCGTGGATGGATAGAACGGTTTCAATAGCCTTCTCCACGTAGTCTTCGGCTGGTTCAGAAAGGTAGAGGGTGTCGATCGGGTAGGTCCGGCCCTCCAGGCTGACAATGGTGCCCACAGGCTTCTTGTTGTCATCATCATCATCGCTATCGCTTCTGGTACCGCCGTTGTTTTGGGGGGCGTCTCTTGTTGCCTTTGCTGTTTGTGCCTCCTCCTCGGCGGCGAAGTACGCCAAGAAGTCCTCCGCTTGGAGCGTTGCACTGCTGATAATGATACGCAGCTCTGGTCGCCGCCGCCGGATCTTGCGCAAGAGGCCAAGCAAGATATCGGTGCTGATAGAACGCTCGTGGGCCTCATCAACCATAATCACAGAGTACCGGGACAAGAGCGGGTCGACAAGCGCCTCGCGAATCAACAGACCGTCGGTCAAAAACTTGATGCGCGTCGCGGCCGAAGTGACGTCCTCGAAACGGATCGAGTAGCCAACTTCTTGGCCCACAGTACAGCCATACTCTTCAGCTACACGCATGGCAACCGTTGTAGCTGCAACACGCCGAGGCTATCGTCCGATCAGCAGTCAGCATGATGGGATCTCAAACGAGAAAGACATTCCGCAATAATACACACCTGTGTAATAGCAATGACTTTTCCGTCCGCACACCATCCCGCTTTCTCCAAAAACTGCGGTATCTGGGTTGTCTTTCCAGATCCCGTCTGGCCAACGACAATGGTCACCGGGTACGTTTCGATAAGGTAGAGGAGGCTCTCTCTGTGCTTCGCGATTGGTAGCAGAGCAGCCGGCTTGTGAAGAGCCGGAATAAACAACGGGCCCAGATCCAGGTCGGCCATCTCAAATAGAATGCGGCACCTCGTCGGTGCCCGTCTTACCGTCACCCAGGGTGTTGTAGGAGACGAGGCTGTGTTGACCTTTGTCGCGACTCAACCTGATAGCAAAGAACTGCGGTGTCGCGTTTCGTCTCACCGCGCGTGCTTTGGTCGATTCATGATTCTAAATTGCATAAACAACGCGCCACGAAAAAAACCGCGTTACAACTTAGGGGCGCATCGTCTGGTCGGTGTCCGGAGTGAGTGGCCTTTGCCTGGTCGTCGTTGAATTCCGTCTTCGTCGTGCACGAGCCACACATGCACCGCCACATACCCCGTAGCTGCGCTGTGGGTCCTGTCTGGTCGTTCCCGCGTTTGGTGCCCGACGAAGTTCCGTCTCTCGTTCAACGTGCAGGGGCATATGGTTGATGCTCTTTCCATTATTTTGCTCTGGCGACCCAAGTTTTGGGCGCTGCTCCTATTTTCCGGGAAGTGGTACGAAGCTATCTTGCTCACCGCATCGTTCCTGCCTAACTCGGGTTGAGACGAACGAGACTGTTCGCACCTTCTCTCTACGCTTGTGGCTGAACGTTTGTACTTGGTTGCAGCTTTCTGGAAACCCTTTATCCAGGTGGTCTTTTTGGTCTCTGTGTTATCCCAGGACTGGCTTTTCATCTGGCTGTGTTTCTCGCTTCTTGGCCGTCGAGACAAGAACGGTTACCGGCTAATTTCCTCGATACCTTGACTGGACGGACGACAATGTCTACCTATGAGTAGCGGTCTCTTTGTTTTTCCTTTTTCCATCATTTTTCTTGAGACATACATTTCTTCTGCTTCGTTTGCGGGGGGGGGGGCGGGATTTGGTCGTGCATCTTGCTTTACTTCAGGTCTGGACCGCCTTTGCCTCTCAGCACCACGGTAAGGATAGCACCAACACAGCACGGGTTGTCGATAGCACCCTGAGAAGCCAAGGTCATGGGTCGCGAACAGAGGCGTACCGCCCATGGTACAGGCCTAGGAGGCCATTCTAAGGATCGACACCGGAGACATCTACGAAACAACTTGAGCTCTGGCAGCCTGGTAGGCAGGGCTGACTCGGAGTACACCGTGCGCGTTCTCAACCCAAGGCCAGAAGTTCCCAGCGTGAAGTCCAAACACCAGTCGTACTATGAGTTGGTCGAGAACAAGGATAAGAAGAAGAAACTGGAGATACAGGTATGAGGAGCTGAACATTTGTTGTTGGGCTTACGCCGTCTATCTCGTGCTGACTGCACTTCTCTTCACTTTCCAGATCACCAGCAACCGAGAGCCGTTTCCTGGTTACGGGTTTGTGCCTATAGGAAATCCAGAACTCACGCAGGCTTGCAAGGAAATTTCTCGGGAGCAAGGCGCTATGATTTATATTGTCTCGGTACGTAAATCAGAATTGACTTAGAGCATCAGCTCATATGGTCAAGGGCACAACAGCATGTCGTATACTTACCATAGTGTATGCATAGACAAACAAAAACAACGACTCAGACTCGCTGGCACACCACGTGAATCGGATCGGCCACCACGTACGGCAGACCATTATCGAGAAAGCACGAGAAGTTCTCGGTGAAAGTAGCGACGACTCAGCTATAAGCCAAAAGTTGACCGGTGTCCCGGAGCCGATCCCCGAATCGCAGGAAGAAATCAATGAGCAGGCAGACAAGGCCATTCGTGACTTGTTTCCGCGTATTCCAAATACAGACCGGCAGACAATCATCGAACACTCGTTCAAAAAGGTGCGCAGCTCGGTCGTGCTGTCAACATGCAACCGTAATGGTGGCTAACTACAGTATTCAGGGCGCGCATAAAAAACGTGGCCCCCTTGTTGGCTTGGCCCAAGATATCACGCTGTCGCGACGTGTGCAGCTAGCTGTGCTCGCTCATATTCGGCACATGCATACACGATACGACCAGTTACTAAGAGAGACGACATATCAAAATGCTAGAAAAGCAGTCGAGGCTCTTTGCCTGGACATTCTTGTCAAGTGGCGAGGAGACGAAGAGACTGGGCGTGACCAGCTCGACGAGATTCTCAGAGAGGTCATCGTTATTTCGGACTCGGAAGACGAGGAAGACGATGATGACGACGACGAGCACGATAACACAGACTACGAAGAAGAGGATGGCAGTGCAGCAGAGTCGGGAGATGCAGCAGAAAAGCCCACTAGTCGCGAGAGCACTTACAGCCCCCCTCCTGCTGCAAACCCCGTCCTGACGCGAGGTGCTCCTGAACATGAGTCGTACCGACCACTGCATACACGTCCCGCTCCGGCTTATATCAGTTCTCCTACTCATGCTCCAAAACGACATGGAGGTTGGAGAGGCTTTGACAGGTATCAGGCTGCCCTGGAGGCTCGCTGGGGCGAAGCCCAGGTTCGGGTCCGCCGTGAAGAGGAGCAACCGCCCAGAACCGTTTTTCACACTTCCGGACCGTACAGTTTGGCACAGCGCCACGAACCACCACCGCGGGAAAGTTACCAACGCTTGCAGGAAGTTGTGCCACACCACGACCCTCAACCGATTTCCGGGCACAAATATGACGCACGGTACGACAACAGTCTCCATGGTCATGAGAGGGCGGCACCACGTCCGTTTACGACGTATATGGAAAGCGTGCGTCTCACTTCTGATGGCCGTCAAGTGCCGCCGACGTATGCGTACGAAGCCGCACATGCCCAGGACGCACCTCGCTACAACGGCGCCCCTTCAGATACCTCGAAGCCTTACAATAGCTTCGGCCAACCGCTACATGTTCAGAGACGCATCGTGAGCTCCGAGCAAGCTCGGGACTATCTTGTTCCGTCTATTGAACCTTCGGTACCACCTCTTCCGCGGCCGTTAAGCCCTCAATGTGGCCATGCAGCAACTTCATACGGCCCTGTTCCGTCTGACACGGCTCATGCGCGTTCTAACAAGCGTCACTCACCGACATGGTCTGGTGACGCTTATTCGACCACCAAGCGCAGACGTTTTGTAAGCGAATATGACGGTGTGCGGCGTGACTTACCTTCCCAAGAAGCCTATTTCCATCATGACCCCAAGCGGGAGGAGCGCGATCTGCTGTCTTCCAGAGCAGATCCTAGAGATGAAGCTCGTGACAGCACGCCACGGCCTTACCCCTACGGGGTGCCTCTTTCTAGTCTACAGCCGATGCCTGGTGAACCTCACTCAGTACAGCATAGCCGTATTCACTCGGATGTTGGGCCGGTCCCCATAGGGGACCGATCGCGGCCTATTGTCGTCGAGGAATGGGAAAGGAGCGCATCGCCTGATTTGACGTCGTTTCCGGTCCACAATCGCCAAGAGGCGCTTGTCCCTGAGATCCGTCACGAATCCATTCGCCCCTCTGTTGAGAATCGACGATCTGTGTCGCGGCGGCCAGAGAAGGACCATTTTGCTCGTTACCGTGCCGTGCATGAAAGCAGCATTGCTGGTTCAAACCGCGAAACGGAAAGCAATGCCTACTACTATGGCGCTCGGAATACACCAACAAACGCCGCGGAAACGCCATTTCTGGGATACCGCCGTCCATCGCCTCGACTGCCAGCCTACCCACAGCATTTCGAGCATCACAACACCGAGCCAGAGCCTGTGCCACAGCATGTGCGCGAGGCCAGACTTCCGAGCCACCCATATCCGACTGGTGGCCACCTACTACCTGGGCATGACGCCGAAATGGTCAGGAGGAGAGCAGGTGAACCGACAGCAGTGTGAGTGTTAAGAGATTCTTTTTTTTTTGTCGAATCTGGTGTGTAATCAGCGCGGTCTAACAAAATCTGAACAGAACCGAACACCAAGACATTCGACAGCCACCAAATGGACATCATTTTGGGGAGCCGACCTACGTCCAATACCGAGACAGACACTCGCAGCAACCGCCGGATAACGGCCGTTCTCGACGCAACTATGGGTACAATGTGCCGTCTTACCCACCGCAGCAATGAGCTTTGCGGTCGATGCCAATGGGAGGGAGTAATGGATGGAAATAATGGATGGTGCATGTTCGTGAGGAAATGAGAAATAAATTCGATACCTGAGAGGGGGCAAATAGGGGGCATATATATATGGCAACCATACTACAATGGAGCTATGCAAATCAACGCGCATCGTCAGAGGGCTGCTCTTCGCTTCGTTATGCAGTCAGGACTGCAAGATCGACTAACTCCGGCTTTCCTTATGCTTTCGGCTTGTCCTCCACAAGGCTGTCCGCCATGGCTTCAGCGGCCGCCTTGCGCAGCCGTTCCGCGTCGTCGCTCTTGACTTCCGGCTTGCTGCTATCCTTCTTTGTGCTTGCGGCTGTGGTGTCCTTTTCGTCCTCGCTGTCGCCCAGGCTGAACGGGTCGTTCTCGGCGATCGGCGTCGGGTCCACTGCCGACATGGGCTGCCACTTGCTTGTCTTGGTGCTAGCGGGGGACGAGCCCAGCGCGGACGCCTTGGGCGAGGCCCTGTACAAATCGCCGCCGCCGCCGCCGGTGCTGGGCTCATCTTGGAAAGCAACCTTGCGCTCGCCAGACGGCCGCGGCGATGACGCTTGCGGCGGACGGAACAGATTGGGGTTATGTGCAGAGACTGGTTTCGGAGGGAGAGGAGGGTCTGTCGTTAGTAGGAGTACAGGATAGAAAAAGCAGCAAAAATAAAGCACGGAACCACGTACTGCCGTCACCGTGCAGCTGAATGCCGGCAAAATCGTCACTCAAAACCTCCGGGTCGGCGTCATAGTCACCGCTGCGCCGGGACCGGCCGTAGCCACTATTGCCGCCACGCGGGTTACGCCCGTCCCCGTATGCACCAGCCGTCGGGTGGCCATAGCGGTTATCGGCATCATCGTCGTCGTCGTCGCCCGCGTTGAACTCTTCGTCGATGCGTTTCTTGATGCCGGTGAACCAGTTGTTGAACTTGTTCTGCGTATCTAGGAAGCCCTTGCGCAAGTTTTCGCGGATCACAGGCAGGTCGTCGTCGAGGAAGCTGTGTTCCTTGTCACCCCACATCTCGTTGGGCTTGAGGCCGGTCTCTTCGTGGCGGCGAGGCCGTGCTGCACGTTGGCCGCCGGCGGATCCATAGCGGCTTGTGCGGGCTTCGTAGTCGCCCTCCTCGGTCTCGTAGTGCTGGGCCAGTCGGCGAGCATACTCCTCGTCAGCCCGCAGCTGGCTCACGGGGGATAGGCGGCCGTCCGCGGTCGTCGTTGGCCGTGGTGGCGGCGGCGGAGGGGTAGGTTCGCGCTCTACGGCGTCGGGGTCCGTCATTTCTTCAGATCGTCAGTTACGGCTGATGCGCCTATGGGGAGGGAGGGCCAGTAGCACATACGCAACAGAGCATGGAAGGCAGCGTCCATGTTGCCACGGCTAGCGGTCAGGACGGCCTTGATCACCGGAAGCTCAACAGTCGGGAAGGCCTCCGTGAGCGTGCGCTCTTTCTTCTGCTGCTCCGTCAAGGGCCGGGGCGGCTTGGGCGGCGGCGGTGCATCGTCGTTTGCGTCTGCCACGGTAGCGGGAGTTGCCTTTGATGGCGTGGGCGCACTGGCCGCTGTACCTTCCCCTGCCGGGGTCTCAGTTGTTGGGGTCTTGGCACCGCCGGTCGCGCTGTCATCGGCGGCAAGGCTGGTGTCCTGGACGTCGTCGTCGTCCATCTCGAGGGGGCGTGCCGTGGTCGGAGACTCGGGAGTTGGGGATTTTGTCTGGGAGAAGGCGTGAGTGGGTTGCTCGCAGGCGAATGGGCAGAGGTTAAGGAGGAGAAGGGAAGAAGGGGAGAGCCAAGGAAGAGGATGAAGGCAGCAGCGTTGAAAAGGGGTTGCCAACACGAGAAAGTGGATACCAACGTACCGGTTCAGCAGCCATCCTCTTGTCGTCTTGATGTTCAGCTGCCGTGATAATAGAGGACGATGGCTTGTGCAGACGCAGAGCGGGTTGTCAAATAAAGAAGGCTATCAACTTCGACGGTGGAGGTGTCGGAGACGGAAGCCTACTGCATAGTTGCCGGGCAGGCATGGAACACTGGCGATACAGAACACGAATACGGGTACATGTATGGTACCATCGTGTCTGCCATTAGCGGCGGGGCATTAATGTACCTATTGTGTATCTATCTTAAGCTCAAGGGCATACGTAATGTGCCACAGGAGGGGTCCACCTTGTCGCGTGAGCTTCAGCCACACCTTCTACAATACCCCGCCATAATACCAGCGACCCCTGCGCTATTGGACCGCAAGGAAGGCGACCAGCCACGATCGAATCGGGGTCCTTCCGTGCCAGCCAGAGAAAACGAATCAATCGAGGTCTCCCATGCAGTTGAACAGACGGACACGGCAACGACGCAGCCTCAGTAGGGCCCTTCTTGACGACCGCCCCGACACTACACCCTGGCACGGAAATTAGGCAGAAGCCAGAAAGCCAGGCGTGCAAAGACAGCGCGTCCTGCCTCATCTCCGTGCTGTCTCCATGCTGCCACAACTGCTGCCTGCTTGAGCTCCAGCCACTGCAATGGGGAACTCGGAGAGCCGAATCACCGCCCAGGACAAGGCCATTCTTGACCTGAAGATCCAGCGCGACCGACTGCACCAGTACCAGCGCCGCATCACCGTGCTCACTAACCGCGAGACGGCCATTGCACGCGAGATGCTGGCCCGCGGCGACAAGGCGCGCGCACTCTTGGCACTGCGGCGCAAGAAGTACCAGGAGTCGTTGTTGTCAAAGACGGACGCGCAGCTGGAGCAGCTCGAGACGTTGACGAGCAACGTCGAGTTCGCGCTGATCCAGAAGGATGTCGTGTATGGGCTGCAGCAGGGCACCAAGGTGCTGCAGGAGATCCACCGCGAGATGGGCGGGCTAGCACACGTCGAGAAACTGATGGGCGAGACAGCGGACGCAATTGCGTACCAGAATGTGAGCTCCGTTAATGTGCTTTTACGGCATGCGTCCTCGCGTGGCATGTGGCTAACTCTCCCGCAGGAAATCAGTGAGATGCTTGGCGGGGCCATGTCCAATGCGGACGAGGACGAGGTAGAGGATGAGCTGGCGGCTTTGGAGGCCGAGTTGGCACCGACTGCAGCAACCCCGGCAAAGGCAGATACGCAGGTGCTGCCTGACGCTCCCATCACGCAGCCAACAATACATCAAGACGAAACGGAGCCCGAGCGCCAAGAAGAACGACGCCAGCTTGTGCCGGCGTGAGATGCAGCAGAAAGCTGACGGCTTTTTTTTGCAAGGCGTTGTTCTTGTGGATTTGTGGCCCTCTTGTTTATTTTGTTTTCTGACTCTTTTCCTTTCAGCGACCTGTCCATTGGCTTCTTGTTTCTCCAGCGTATAGAGCCTTGCTACCAGTTGCATATTTGTTTGCTATTTTTGTATATGGATCTGTTTATAAACCGCTTGTCGGGTTTTCTGCTTCTGCATCGATAGAAAGACAGCACGCCACTGGTTTTCTGAAAAATCTGGCTATCTTAGGGATATGGCATACGATCAGCCCTATGGTCAGTTAATTCCACATCATGCTGCCCCTGGCGCACGGATGCTAGCAATGGCTCGAGTCTTGTACCGGTTCAATATGCCGCTGTCCAATCGCTATGGCAGATCACAGCGTCTGCGGACGTTGATCCGTGACATGACACTGCTGTACGCCATGGTCATGCGCAGGCTGCCGCTGGCTCAAGATGGCTACGAACTCGTTCCCCGGCATGGGCCTGGGCACGTTCAATAAACAGGACAGGTCCTCGAGCACGCATCACTACTTTCAATTGGGCTTGCAGCGAATGCTGCTCTGGCCTAGCCCCATTACGACGATTTCATCTTTCTGTATGTACAGCGATCAAGGGGGATAGTAAGATACCTATCTGCCTTGAAGCGACCTGCCAAGGGCGGCCGCTAAGACTCCGAAGGGGTGGATGGCCTAGTTGTTCTCTTCGTCCCGGCTCCGTCCGAGCTGGCGTCTGGTGTCTCTTCCATATCAAATTAGTCAAATGTTCCTGCCCGCCCTCCTCTCGTCCTGAGTTCAGTCCAATCTTAGCTTGACGTATCGGCACCGTGGAAACCCGCCGAAGTTCCTGTCTGTTTTAGCTGACCGTTGCCTGGCTCGAGTTAGCCCAGACACATGTGCCTGTAGCGGCCCGTGATTGGGCGGGAAGATTAGCGGCTTCGTGAAAGCTAAAGAATGCTCCCCAAGCTTCAATCTTTTTGACCGTTTGGTTGACACCATTTTTCTCGTCGTTTCGGTGTCGTCGCCTGTTTCCGGGTTTCATCAGTTTTGATTTTCTACTCCTTCGGCGCATTTTGCGTAATGCTTTGCTTTTCTCTTGCGTTTTTTTTCTGCTCCGTTTTGAGGCAGTCTCGCTTTGTTAGCGTCACGTGAACTAAGCTACGTCATGTCGCACTGTACAACGCACTCTTATATATGTGTTATCAGCTTCCAATGTTCTCAGGCATTTGTTATCGCCTCGCTTTTCGTATCTCTTGCAAGCGTATAATCAATTTTCTTTTATATTTCGCATTCTCCGTCCGTCTCTCACAACTCAGCCTGCTTCCGTTATGCCCCTCGCGCGCGCCGCTTACAGGACAGAAGTTCCCGTTTGCCCCGCGCTTGGTAAAATCCACTTCGCACTGTGATCTGGACTGTGTCTGATCGACGACCAGGAAAGGAAGCTCCGTCCGGGCGTCCTTCCTACACACCTCAACGACCCCCCCTTCCCCTTTCCCTTCCCCGCCAGGGAGAAATCGCCGGCCCTCTTGCTCTGCACTGAACAACGGCGTTCTTATCTTGCATCTACCTCTTCCGTCGATGCTGTCGCAGAACAGCCAACGCGCGGACAAGACTTGCTACCATAGAGCGTGGCCACAGCAGACCACTTGAGGTCCACAACTCCTCGGACACTTCCGCGCACGTTCCTGTGTCACATTGGGTTCATCACAACTTGGCACGGCATCTTGTCGGGCCTTCTTTGGCGAGCCCTACACCGCGCGACGACCATTCGCAGCGGATCGCCTACAACTGAACGATCGCATGACAGCGTCTGCCTTTCTATCGCTGCTTAGCTACTCGAGGCCGCTGAAATGTAAGACCCTCTGCCCTTGAGCTGTCATGGGAAAGTGAGTGTCTCGTATTGGCGTTGCTGACCTGGCTGAATCGCCGCTCGACAGGAAGTTCGGCAAGCAGATCCAGAAGCGGCAGCTCGAGGTGCCAGAGTACGCCGCCAGCTTTGTCAACTACAAGGCCTTGAAGAAGGTGAGTCTTGGAGAACGACATTTTCATATCGACCCATAAACCATTTTCGTGACACTCACAAAAGTTTCTCGCAGCTCATCAAAAGACTCTCTGCCACACCCACTCTCAGCGCCCAGGTAGACCCTCGTTTGCCAGCGACACCGATAGATTCCCAAGCTGCTCTACAAGCCAACAAAGCGACATTTTTCTTCCAGCTTGTATGCCTATCTCTCCTGTCGTCCATACGCACGTCAGTCTACATGGAACGCAATGCTAACATGGGCTTAGGAACGAGAGCTTGAGAAGGTCAATGCTTTCTACTTGCAAAAGGAAGCCGAGGTACGTGACGGAACCTAGATAAAAAGTTCCTCGTCTTCCATCCGCGCTTCCGCTAACCGTTTATCAGCTCAAAGTTCGCCTGAAGACCCTACTTGACAAAAAGAGGGTACTCCGATCACGAGGTGATGCCGTGTCACGCCGATCCGCTAAGTTCACGACTTTGCAGGAAGGTTTTCAGCAATTTGCAAACGATCTGAACAAACTGCAACAGTTCGTCGAGATCAATGGCACGGCTTTCTCCAAGATCTTGAAGAAGTGGGACAAGACGTCCAAATCCAAAACAAAGGAGCTCTACCTTTCCCGCGCCGTCGAAGTTCAGCCATTCTTTAATGCCACTGTCATTAGTGAGCTCTCAGACCAGGCCACAACTAGCTTACAAGAGCTGGGTGCCTTGGCGGAAGGCGACCACGAAATCCGCCTGGATGGTCGCACACAACAAGCTGATCACATCGTGAGCAGCCAACACCTTCTCGGTACCGATGAGGGCGACGCAGATACGCTTCTTCTCGACACCGTTCTTGCTGGCCATCTCGATTCGCTGCGGGATCTTCTAAATCGTGTCATCTCGGCTGCTGCCCACACGACCGGTACCGACGAAGCAAGTGGCGATGCCAGCGGCACGGGCAGCACCGTCGACGGTGGCAACAGCATTGTGGATGTCTCTCTACGGGACCGTATCACGCGCACATTCTTGGCTTCCGTCAATGAGGGTTCGCAGGATGCTCTGCAAGTCCTCATAGAGACCGGCATTGTCGACGCCCATAGCGAAGATGACATCAACGAGCGTAATTGCTTACACCAGGCCACCATCTATGGGAACGACTTTGTGCTAGAATTCGGTCTAGCACAAGGAGTATCTGTCCTCCGGACAGACGTTTATGGGCGTGTACCTTTGCACTATGCAAGTATGCATGGCCGCCTAGATATGCTCGACACCCTGCTGGAAGGCAAGTACCCCCTCCTGTTTGTTTTTGCTATGGGGCTGCAGACTGACTCATGGGGACCATACAGCCGGCCCCGAAGCCATCGACCGCATCGACCATGACAATTTCACCCCCCTGATCCATGCCATTATTCACGGCCACCTCGACTGTGTTGATCGCCTTCTTGAGAAATCAGCACGGTTAGATCCTATATCTGACGCCGACCACGTGCCTCTTAATTTGGCCTGTGAGCACGGCTCTGACGCCATTGTCGAGCTCCTTCTGAAGCATGGCGCCCGAATCCTTCCCGATGCCGAAGGCCTCTACCCTCAGCACCTCGTGGCCCGTTCCGGTCGTGGCCCCAGCCTCCTGCTTCTGTTGCAACAGTATGGCGCCGACTTAAATCAGGTTGACAAGCTATATGGCTGGACGCCGATCATGCATGCGGCAGGAGAGGGAAATGTTCCATGTCTTCAAGCACTTCTCAACGCTGGTGTGGACCCCAACATCCTCGACGAGAAAGGTCTCCCTGCCATGTATTATGCTGCTTGGGAAGGCCACTTGGAATGCATGAAGCTCCTCACCCCCTACAGCAGTGGCAGTGGCAATAGAGGCAACAGACGAAACCGAGAGACTGGTGGTCTCAATGGCTTGGGAAACAATATCCTGGGCAGCAGCACAGCCCCCGAGCCGATGGCACTGGATCCTGATGCCATTCCTGTTCTAGAGCTTCCACCGCCCATCATCCCATTACGCCGCTACGGCCACAACTTCCTCGACACCAAGGCTGTCGTGCAGATCAGCTTTGAAGACCAGAATGGCGAACAACCACTTTTGTTCTTCCACGACGGGAAGTACCCAGCAGCGCGGTTGACCATCTCGTCAAAGGTGGCCGACCTTATCCCCAAAAACATCATGCTACCTTTTCAGGAAGACACGCGGCTTGTGTTTTTCCAGGTGGACCATTTGGATTCCTTTGTGCTGGATTTTGACGTGTTTCCTACATACGGAGCCAAGGTCATTGCAAAAACCGTGGCTCTTCCAAGCACATTCCGCACGACTCCCGGCAGCAGTGGCAGTAGCTGTTGTCTGCCGTTGTTTGACCCGCGACTTCGCGCAATCGGCCAACTTAGTTTCCACACCCAGGTCATCAAGCCTTTCCCAGGAAAGCCACTTGAGATTGCTGATTTTGAAACATATTGGAAGGCGACGAGCCAACTGGATGGACATCCGAGCATGTTTGTTGCTGGCTCAAGTCTGTCAGGCGAATATGTGCGCTTGTATGTGCAGAATACGAAGGACGGGGTGCCTGTTCTCTGGCCAACTTGGACGGTGAGCTGCGGCGACGGTGGACGGAGCAGCGAGGGTCCCAGCTTGATCGATATGCCGGTGGCACGCCTAAGCTACGAACAGTTCCGCTCCACGACGGCATCGGCACCTGGGCGGTCGCTAGTGGATACGCTGCCAAATGCGCCTCTTGATTCGATTGCCCATGTTCACGAAGTCCTCGCAACAGCGGGCGTGTCGCTGCGTGATGCACTTGCACTGCTACCATCGGGTATGCATGTGAATCTTCAGGTGCTGTTTCCAGGCCCAGAAGAGGAGCGGCAGCTCGGCCTCGGCGGGGAGGGCAGCGTGGACCTCAATACGGGCGTGGATGCGATTCTGGGTGTGGTGTTTGACCATGCACGGGCCCAAAGAGCAGCACAGGCAGCTCAACCACATCGTAACACAGTCGGCGTTGTGCGGTCGGTTGTGTTCAGCTCGTACAACCCACAGCTGTGCACAGCGATTAACTGGAAGCAGCCCAACTTCCCCGTGTTCTTGTGCAATGATCTGGGCCGCGAGCACGATGTGCCAGCCACAGTACCAGGCAGGATCTCAAGCAGTGGCCAGCGGACGGCATCGATCAAGGAAGTGGTGCGGACGGCACAGAGCAACAACTTTATGGGGCTGATATGCACCTCTCGGTTGTTGGTAAGTGTTTTTTTTTCTCTCTTTTGAATTTTTGCTCCTCGCATGGCTAACGTTTCTCTCTAGGACATGGTCCCAGCGCTCGTAGCGGCAATCAAGTCGGAAGGGTTGGCACTTGTGGTGGACAAGTCGGCAGAGCAGCAGACTGCAGAAGATGGGGCGACTGCAGTGGCCTCAGCGGTTGATCCGTTCCCCCGGCTTCCCGAGGGCGTCGATGGTGTGCTGAGAAGCGATGGCGTGCTGCGCTTTATCGAATCTATTGATATGTAGGAGGCGGCGAGGCTTTTTTGGTTATTTGGCGTGGGACTGCACTTCAATCTCGTTTTGTTTTGGTTTGTTCAGGGGCGGTTTTGGTATATGAAACGTATATTTGAAGAAAGAAAAAAGCGATTTTTGCCGTCTTGCCATTTTGTACCTTTTATTCTTTTGCAAGTTCCTCTCTTTATCGTACGCCTCTCTTAGCCATCCTGCGCCAGGATGCCATACTTTTCTTTGGTTGGCCTGCCTCTTCATGCAGAGCAACAAATGAATGACCTGACTGAAGCTTTCTTTCTTTGTGTCCCCTCTGCCCCTCCCCATCCAACAGTCTTGCAAAATTACAACCCATCATGTCTGCTGTTGTGAAGTGCTTTTTGCAGGTGGTATGTCCAAAAGGTGGTAGAAAGAGAATTAAATAATGACAATAAAAGGGGGGGATAACCTCCACCTAGATAGAATAAGGAGGGTCCTAAGACTGGGATTGGCTGTAAAACCTGCTCTGCAACAGCAGCATGATCTTTTTCGAGCTGGTTTTGACGCCTTCGAGCTCCTCTACTATGCTCTTCGTGTACTGTTGCTTAGCGGCCTCCGTGCAGTCTTTGTCGGCCCCCAGCTTGGCGAGCTGCTCCAGCTGTGCGCAATGCTTCTTGACCTCGAGAAAGCCGACGGTCGCAGCAGAGCCCTTGAGGAAATGGCCGATACTGCCGATCGTCGAGTAGTCTTTCTCGTCGCTGTAGTTCACCGTGAGCAAAGAGGACGGAGGGGGAAGAGAACAGTAGGGGATCGGAGGAAAGGAGCTTACACGGCCGTTTGTAATTTTGGAATGTACTCCTTGGTCTGCTCGAAAAAGCTTTCAACCATCGAGTGGCTAAAGTCGTCGTCGTCTTCGTCCATCTCCAGTAATTGCTTAAACGAATGGAGGTCCAGCACGTCTTCGAGCCCGTCGAAGCGGGCGTCGTGCTCGGAGTCGTTCGCGTCGCCGCTGCTAGCCTGTGAGGCAGGCATTTTAAAGGATGGAGAAGAGGATGGAAAAGAGGATGGAAAACCAGGTGCTGGCACGTCAGCATACCGAATGGCAAGACTGTCTTGACCCTTCCCCCAATGAAGCTCGGGCGCGGCCGTGGGAAAGAGGCTAGGGAAACTTACAAGTGTTGTCCGCAGTACGTTCTATGGCGTGTTCCCGCTGCCGTATGCGTGTACAGGGCGCAGGAAACTCCGAGGGTGTAAGGGAGGAAGCTGAAGAGCGAGGACGCGCGAAATGGACGAAAACCGATCAACGGAAAATCGGCCGCAGAATTTGAGCGCTTCGTCGGCTAGAAATGGCAAAAGGTAGAAAGGCCAGGGCGCGTTCGTTTCAATAGTACCTTTTCGTCGTTGTGGGAAGAAAACGGACAGGAAATAAAGCCCGGGGCGTTGTCGTCGCGTCTCTAAATAGGGTTTACTGGAGGGGAGGGGGGCGGCTATACAAGAACATTGTCCGTCGTGCCCCTCCGCCCTCCCCCCCTCCTCTCTCTCTCTCTCACACTCTCGTGCCCTCTCAAAGGGTGTGATTAGGTGGGGTCCTAACGGGGCATCTGCGCTTGGCGCCTACGAGTAAGATACACGGAAGCGCATTCCTGTTACGGCATCCATCCATCTAAGAAACAGCCGGATACAGAAAGAGGGCATTTCCCTATTTCCTGTATTTTTCTGCTTGATGCCGCTGGCCATAACCACAAAATGCAAGAGCACAGCATTCCCGCCGCAGGCGCAGAAAGAGCGCCCCCCCCCCTTCTGCCTGCCGGGAGAGCGTCGTCTGTCTGCAAGCGGAAAACAGACCTTCATGCTTTATGACGTAACGACCCCATAATAGCTGCACGCCGTTCCCCGTCGTCCCAACCGTTCGTCAACCGCGCTCCGTCGTCGCTCTTTGAACGCGTGCGGCGCGGGGGGGGCGCGCGGGGGCGCCGGCCGCGGGGGGG